>JAJEJO010053357.1:0-100339 GCA_020662805.1 Glaucomys volans | reverse complement strand
TTCTGTAGGGCAGGCTTTCTCTTTGTGAATTCTTTTAGCTTTTGTTTATCATGGAAGGATTTTATTTCATCATCAAATCTGAAGGTAAGTTTTGCTGGGTCTAAGATTCTTGGTTGACATCTGTTTTCTTTCAGAGCTTGAAATATGTTGTTCCAGGCCCTTCTTGCTTTTAGGGTCTGTGCTGAGAAATCTGCTGATATCCATATTGGTTTCCCCCTGTAGGTAATCTGATGCTTTTCTCTCACAGCCTTTAAAATTCTATCTTTGTTTTGTATGTTAGGTTTTTTCATTATAATGTGCCTTGGTGTGGATCTGTTGTAATTCTGTGCATTTGGTGTCCTGTATGCCTCTTGTAATTTATTTTCCATCTCAATTGTCATATTTGGGAAATTTTCTGATATTATTTCATTGAACAGATTATTCATACTCTTGGTTTGTATCTCTGTGCCTTCCTCAATCCCAATAACTCTTAAGTTTGGTCTTTTCATGATGTCCCATATTTCTTGGAGGTTTCGTTCATGATTCCTAACCATCTTCTCTGTTTGTTCGCCTTTGTTTTCAAGATTAAATATTTTGTCTTCATTGTCTGAGGTTCTGTCTTCCAAGTGATCTATTCTGTTAATTATGCTTTCTATTGAGTTTTTACCTTGGTTTATTGTTTCCTTCATTTCCTTGTTTCCTTCAAGGATTTCTGTTTGTTTTTTTCTCAGAATTTCTATCTCTTTATTGAAATGATTTTTTGCTTCCTGCAATTGCTCTATTAGCTGATTATTGATAGCCTGAATCTGCTCTCTCTTCACATCATTCTCTTCTCGGATCATTTTTTTTTTTTCCTTTTTTTGCGGTGCTGGGGTTTGAACCCAGGGCCTTGTGCTTGAAAGGCAGGCACTCTACCAACTGAGCTATATCCCCAGCCCTTGGATCATTTTAATTATGAACATTCTGAATTCCCTTTCTGTCATTCCTTCTACCATGCTATCTTTGGGTTCTCTTGATCTATCATCTAGGTTTGTTTGGGTCACTTTCGTCTCGTGTTTTCTCATGTTGCTCATGTATCTTCCCCTCTAATAGTGCAAATCAAAGGGATTGCAATTTCCCTGTAAACTTAAAGTGTCCCTGCAGATTTCCAGTAAGTCACCCGATGTTTGAGAAGTGCTTGATCAAGCGGTGACCCAAGATAGCTGCTGTCCCACTACCTCCAGTTTGGGAATGATCAATGCTTCTGGGCAGAGGCAACCAGGAGTTGCAGCACCGCGGCCCCACCAGAAGGCCTGAGCTCAACTCTGAGGACTCAGGCAGCCGAAGATGGTCTCTCTCCACCAGGGAAGCTGCAGAATGGCCATTTTCAAATTTCTCAGAGAAATACCAATTGAAATTCCTATCATCAGTATATCAAAATTATTTCTCCATTATTACTTAAAAACTCGAAACAGTATGTTACAAAATATTTGGGAGTTAAAATGTTAAGTAGGTAAGAAAAGGGTCCTAAGAGCAGTTTGAATACACATTGATCTCAGGTAAAGCTAAACATCTATAATACACTTTAGAGCTATTTTTCTTTCACAGTAAATTGTCTCTCATATCACTTACCCATTTTTATTGGGCTGTGTCTGTTTCATATTAATCTGTAAATTAATATTGTGAAATCCAAAATTTCCTAAGTGTATGTTAGGAATTATATCTATTCATATTCATTTTACATATATTCATAGATAGATTTGTACCCAACTTCATTTTTTCAAATGGCTACTCAGTTATGCTTCAAAGATAATTGAAAAACCCTTATTTCTACATTCAGTTCTTGTATGTATTTGTGCATATTTCTGAACACCTAACCTGATTCATTATGTGTTCTTGAGTCATTATTTTAATTATTGATAGTTTATTTATTTTGGTATTTGAAGGGTTCATCTCTTCATTACTATTCTTGTTGATGTTTTCTCAATTCCTTGTCTGCTCCTTCATACATATTTTTATTATAAATTTTAGAGTGAGCTTATAATATTTTTATTGAACTCTTGCTAAAGTTAAAAATTAACTCAGAGACTTGATATCATGATTATGATGAGAATGGCATGTACCTTTCCAGTGGTTGCAATTCTCTAGTGTATCGCTCAGTGCATTTTAAAATTTTCTTCTGTTTATGATTTTCTCATGTAGCCTATGATAGCACATGTAAGTACACTTTTCTTCCTTCCTTCCTTCCTTCCTTCCTTCCTTCCTTCCTTCCTTCCTTCCTTTTTCTCTCTTTCACTTTGTGTGTGTGAGGTGCTGGGATTGAACCCAGGGGCACTCTACTACTGACCTATGCCCCTATTTTTACTTTGAGACAAAGTTTCACTCGGTTGCTGAGTTCTGGAACTGTGATCCTCTTGCCCCAGCCTCCTTAGTTGCTAGGATTTCAGGTGTGTGCCACCACATCCAGCTCCCTTCTTTTAGTTTTTATGCTCTTATTTTCTTGTGTCAGAGTATACTGGGCACTACTTTAAGAACAGTGCTAAATATTGATAAAAATAATGGACAGATTGTCTTGTTCTGTTTCTACATTTCAGAGGACACTGGCAATAGGTTAGTACAGAGGCAGTTTCATTATTATGTAATAAGATATTCTCCAATATTTGCTTTATTAAAAAAATTAAGGAAAAAAATTTATTTTTCCACATTTTATTGTTTCATTATAAATGTACGTGATACTGGGATTCATGGTCCAAAGCTAACTGATCAACAGGTATAGGAAAAATGTTCAGTATCATTAATTACAAGGAAAATGAAAATCAAAACTACAGTGAAATATCATTTCACTCCAGTTAAAATAACTAATATCAAAAAGGCCAAACATGACAAAGGCTGGCAACATTTTAGAAAAAGGGAATAGTTATACAAGGTTTGAGAATCAATGTGGCTATTATGGTAAACTGTAAAATTCCTCAAAGTACTAAAAATAGAAATAACATATGATCCAGGAATCCCATCATTGTGTGTGTGTGTGTAAAAATAAAAAGGAATAAAATGGAAGTTAATATGCCAAAGAGATATCTAAACTCTCAAATTTATTGCAACTCTTCACAACGACTAAGAGATGAAGGCACCCTAAATGTTTATCCACAGATGAATGGACAAAGAATGTGTAGTGTGTGTGTGTGTGTGTGTGTGTGCATAAAAAAATGAAATGTTATTCTTCCATAAGATAAAGTAACAACCTGACACTGGGACAGCATGGATGAACCTGGAAGCCATTATGTTAAGTGAAATAAGCCAGGAACAGAAAGAAAAGTACCATGTATTCCCACTTATATGTGGAAACTAAAAGGTTGCTTTCATAGAAGGAGAGTGTTAGAGTGGTTGCTAGAAGCTAGGAGGTAAGGGTGAGGAGACATAGGAAGATATTGGTTAGCAGATACAAAATCATAGTTAAAATAGAGAAATAAATTCTAGTGCTCTATAGCACATTAGAGTCACTATAGTTAATTAATATTTTTGAATATATCAAACTAGACAGAACAGAGAGTTTTAAATGTTCCTAGCACAAAGAAATTATAAATGTTTAAGGTAATACATATCCTAATTTGATTATTGCACATAGTCTATATATATTGAAACATCATACTGTACCCTAAATATGTGAACTTCTTATTTTCTGATTCAAAATAAAAATAAAGACATGTAATGTTTTATCTGATATGCAATGCTAATTTACAATAAGGGGCTAGGGGAGAATAGAGGAAATTTGGAGAAGACAGAGGGGAGTGAAGGGAGGGTAGGGAGCATGAGGGTAAGAAGGATAATAGAATGAATTGGACATTATTGCCCTATGTGCACATATGATAACACGACCTGTGTAACTACATCATGTACAACCAGACAAATGAGAAGTTATACTCTATTGAACGGCGGTTTCCTTGGAGGGTTGGAGGGGTGAGGGCGACGGTGTCACCAGCACACAGACACCAGGGACTCGCTCAGGATGGTGTTAAAGCAAAATCCATTTATTATGTATAAAGCTTTTGGTTATATTGGCTGTGCAGCTGTTTATGTGAAGGGGGGCTCCTTCTGCACCAATCAGTGAAAAGGTCATTAACTCTGCTTATCTCAGACCAGGAATGTTCCCAAGGCAACAGGCAAGTATCACAAGTACATTGGATAGCGTTCCAGTCCAGCCTGAGTGGTGGGCCGTTGCTCACACCATTGACTCAGTGACAGTTGTCATGTATGCCTGTGGGATACACCTACAATACTCCATTCATGTACAACGTGTCAAAATGCATTCTACTGTCATGTATAACTAATTAAAACATATACATGTAAATATGTAAATGTATATGTATTTAAAGCTGTGTGCAGTGATGCACACCTATAATCCAGTTACTTAGTGGGCTGAAGTAGGAGGATTGCAAGTTCAAGGCTATCCTGGGCAACTTAGTGAGACCCTGACTCAAAATTGAAAACAACAATAAAAACCAAAATATAAAAAGAGCTAGGGCTGTGGCTCTGGAATAGATCATCTCTGGATTCAATAAATAAATTAATTGCATCAAAATTTTTAAAAGAATATTTTATAGGCTGTTCTATCAGTGTTTGTAGTCTGTTGAAATATCAGACATATTGTGAAATTATGTATTATAATGATAATGAATGTAATGATACATTTGGAGAGTCTTGATGTACTCTGTATTTCACTGGGCTAGTCTTTCCCAAACCATGTTTTCTTTCTGTGTGTAGGTAAAAGGAAGTGCTAGTTATACATATGTGCTACTGAAGTGTCTTGAAATGAATTTTGAACACAGATGATAGAATAGATAACTGCCATGATTTTTATCATTTTGCCTAAAAACATTTCTTAAGGGATTTTGCAAAAGCAAACTTGGTGAAAACTATCAGGAATAAGGAGTGTGGATCTGGATGAATGGGGCCTCCCTCAGTTGTGAAGTGTCATGACTAACTTGAGTAAGTGTGATGTGTGATTAAATAAAGCAGAGTGCAGAAACATGGAGAACATGCAATACTCTCAAGCCACAGATGCATCATGGTGTTTGAAGTTAGAGAAATGTGTGTTTCAGACCAAATTAAGGGCAAACATACTCTTGGACTAAAATGGCCTAAAAATCACCGATACTTAAAGTCTTCCAAGTTTAAAAATTCTGTAGGGGAGAAAAGAGGGGAAGTAAAGGGGAAATAGTGGGCACTGAATTAGAACAAATTATATTCCACTGTTTTATAATTATGTCAAATGAACCCTATTGTCATGTGTAACTAAAAAGAACCAAAAAATTAAATGAATGAATGGATGGATGAATAAATAGAGTTAGTGAGTAAAGTTTTAGTACTATAACATATGCATATAAGAACAATTATTTCCAAAGAGAAAACTCTTAGGAATTTGAATAATTTCAATAATTTCTAGCTACCCCAACCTGGTAGACACACCCCCACCAATGAAAAGTTTAAGCAATTGCAAAGTTCTTAATAGTTAAAAATAAATCTGATTTAGTAATATAAAGACTATACCCTTCCAGCCTCATAATGTAATATAAACAGAAAAATAGAAAGGACCATTTTTAAAGTAAAAGAAAAAAGTTTCTGTAACGGACTTGGGTAAACTTCTTTTTCTCTTGTAGTTCTGAGAAATAGCCTGGCTTAATTATTCTTGCCTTTCAGTGATTACTTAGTTGCTAGCATGGAGCTTGTTACACTAAATTTTCAATAAATATTTACTACTGACTTTTTCAATCATATTATTTTATTTCTTATTTAAGTTGCTCGTATTTAGCAATTTTAAGTTTCTTGTGAAATTTTATTTGCTGAGAACATTTCATCACAAATGCACATTTTCTACAGCTTCCACAGACAGTCCTTTAGTATCTTCACAATCATGAAAAGACATATAGGCTCAAATACAGTGACCAGACAAGGCAAAAATGTAATAGTTTATTCCATTCTGGACACCCACACAATGAAGATACATATTTTAATTCCAAAGTTATTGACTTAGACTGGATATATTTCTGGGTTTTAGACAATAACTAATTGTTTATTCCTTAATAATTTCCTTATCAATTTTCTGAATGCATATGTATAAATCACTTCTTTTTAGGTTTTAGCTATGTTGAAGATCTTAAATTATATTTTCATTGCCACAAACAAATGAAGATTATTATGCTACAGAAATAGAACTTAAAATTCCTTGCATACAAATGTGGCATGAAAGAATCTTTCCCAACCTGATTGGCTTCCTTCTGTGCAACATAATACAGGTGTTTGAGTTGTTAAAAAGGCAAACTTCAGAATAAGGGATGAAAGTGAAGTAACAGAGTTGAAGGGAAGAAACAAGGAAAATCCATTATAAATATCTTTAAATAAATATACTCAAGAAGGAAAAATATATTCTGTATCCTTGCAAAAACTTAGGATTTTTTTTCCTGCTCCAAAACCTATTTCACATAGTTAATAGAAATTGAGAATTCAATTTCAAGAATGGTAAAAAACCTGTAATCTGCCTATAATATAGCTTTCCTGTAAGCTAAAAAGTCACAATTTAAAGGAAGCTAGCTGTGACTTTTAATATTATGTCAATTTGAGTGGGTTTCAGGATGCCTAGACAACTGGTAAAAATTATTTCTGGTTGGATATCAGTATCTTTTCTGTTAAATTAGTATGTTGAATTGCATTGCATATTTGAATTTTTGTGTTTAATCTAACATATTGCACTGTGGCTAAAATTACATGTGGTCTTGTTTCTGAAATGTCAGCACTGTAGTGAAGTTCAATTATGAACATCCAACAAAAAGTATATTGCAATTTTATTATTATTTTGATTATTGTTTTTCAGATAACTGTAATTATTATTCTGATTAGTAGTGCTTATTTACCTCTTTCTCACTAACAGATACTAATTCTTTACAATCATCTTATTTCTTCCTCAGAAAGATCCCTAAGTACTATTATTATGTCTCTTTTACAGATAAAGAACCTGAAGCTTAGGTGGGTTAATGAATTGACTAAGGTCACATAACTGGCAATTGGTATGAATAAAGTCTAAGGACTAAAGGAACAGAATTGCAATCAAAGAAAAATTAAGATAGTTGTGATGATGGGCAGGAATTTAAAAATCAGTGTCTTCCACATGTCTTGGATTATAAAGTCCTGAGCAAAATTCTAAGACTCTCAAAAATAAGGGCCATTTATTTTGTTTCCTAGTCTCCTCCAGCATTTCTATAAAAAGACAAGGTTGCCAATGAAAGCATACCAGCTGTATTAGTGAGTTAATTAGATAACTTTTCTAGCATTACTTGGATAACATATTTGCTTCTTTTGATGGGACATGAGCTGTCTCAAGCCACTAAGGGACAGTATTTTAAAAAGTTATATGACCAAGTAAATATAGAACAGTGTGTTGGTCAGATTTTTAATTGTCGTCACAAAATCCCCCAGAAAAGCGACTTAAAGGAAGATATATTTATTTTGGCTCATAGATTCAGAGATTTCAATCCATGGTCAGTTGGCTCCACTGTTTCCAGGTGTGTGGTAAGGCAGGTATCACAGTAGAATGGCATGGCAGAGCAAAGCTGCTCACTTCACAGTGGCTGGAAACAGAGAGAGAGAGAGACAGGGAGGGAGGGAGAGAGAGAGAGAGAGAGAGAGAGAGAGAGAGAGAGAGAGAGCAGGAAATAAGACAAAGTACCCAAGGACCCCCTCCCTTCAACCAGGTCCCAACTCATACACCCTCCAACACGTCCCAATAGTCCATTCAAATAATGAATATGTCAATGGATTAAACATGGATAAGGTTAAAGCCCTCGTAATCCAATAATTTTCCCCAAACCCACCTCTTAATGTGGCTGCTTGGGGGATAAAAACCTTCAGTACATTTGTCTCTGGGGAACACTTCATACCCAAACTATGAGAAATACTCAGGATCTGGTATACTGGGGGCAGGAGGCAGTGAAGGACATCCCAATGTCCCAGTATATGGATTCCAGAACCCAGTATATTGATGCCAGAAGCTCTAGTTGTGTTTTCATAATAAGGAAATTCTGTCACAGTGCTGACAGTGATCACTGACTTCCTGTGTGAACATAAAGTGGTTGGCAGAAGAGAGGCAGAGGAGAGGTCAGCTCTTAGTGTGGAAGGGCAGGTGGAGACATCTGTCTTTCCTAAAGACATCCCACATTTTGATGAACTGTGGCAGACTGAGAGTGTCAACAACATCCCCCAGAGTTAAAAATCTGGCAAAATTTAGATGATCTCTGTCCTAGATACAAGAGATTTTTTTCTTTTTAATTTGAAATGATGATTTAAAAACTGTCTCAAAACCTCAATTACATGTACCTATTTTTTTTTTCTCAAACTCATGAGAGAAAACACAAGTACTAACAAAATTAAATGATCACAAATCAGAGTGGGTCATGTTGACATAATGTAATTTTCCTTGCAGCTCTTAACATGAAACTTTGAAAGGATGCCCAGGTTTTCCAAATCACAAAAACAATGTAAAATATTATCTGTATGGGACCGATATGCAGATATTCAAACAACAAAGACCTTTCATCTGTTTAACCAAAAGCATATTATGCCAAAACATGAGCTCTTGTGTTGTTTTGCATAAAATGTTACATTCTGGTCCAATGCTTCAAAAAGCTAGAGAAAAACTAGAGCCAAAAATTTTGTTTTAATATTATCAGAAAATGTGTAATATCCAATATTCTAATAACAAAAAGTCAACTACAAATTGCTTAAATCATAATTTGTGTCACAAGCATGCTAATCATTTTTAATATATCATTTTTATTTTATCCTATTTTATTAATGAAGAAAGAGAGATTAAATAACAGGACAAGTTAACTTGATTGAGAATTGCCCATTCTATCTGGCTACAATGTCTTTGCTAGATGATACCATGTGGCCTTCTTCAAATTCATATTCATTTCAGTAAATACCAACACAACGGGGTAAAGGGCCTGTGGAGGACCCTCCAGAATAACACTTGATGATTTGGCACAGTACAAAACACCTTCTACAGCCAAGCTCTCTACCCTCTTTTCTGCATTAGATTCCATAGACAGGTTGAAGTCATTCCAAAAATAAAAACACATAATGTGAAAGTAAATAAATAGAAAAGGAACTAGGAATATCTTTCTTCTAAAATTACTGTTAAATATATTTAAGAAAATATTAAAGTTTTGCTTAGCATTTGCTTGTTAGAGTTTTAAGGAACAAGCAAAACAGGAAGTTATATATAATACAACTCATGACTAGATGCTCTGAAGCTCTGCCTGTGGATTGCCAGGAAGCATTTCTAAATTAGAGATGGTATTGTTTAATCATATGACCCTAAATTATTTAATCTATGTTGCATAGATTTTTATTTCAATATTGGTAATTTATTATTTAGTAATAATTTTATTGTATATAAATATACACTTCACTGATCTAAAGCACTAACATTTTAAATGTGAAGTTCTATGGTTCTAAAATTGTGTTTAAGTCAAACATACAGAGTCAGAATATTTCAGACAAGATGCAAAATTACATTCACTGGTTGCCAATTTTTGGGCAGTGTGGAGTGTAAGGGGAAGCAATGACTTTGGAGCATTGTAAATCCAAGCAGTGTGAACATCAGTCCTCTGTTTTCTCTCCTATTCTAGAAGCACAGTCATGTGAAAAAGTTTTCCTTATATGCCACAAAGAAATGAAAAGAGAAGACTAGCCTTACTTCTGAATCCAATTCAAAAATCCAATTCGCCAATACTGTTGGTAATTTAAAATAGATAACCATGTGATGCAATTAATACCATCTTATAAATCTATCTATATTTTTGTTTTTATACAAAAAATGTAAAACAGGCAATGTTTCAATATATTCTGATACTTTTTCATGTAAATAAAATGAGTTAATTTAATGTATATTTTTGCAGTGATAATATTACTAAACATACATATTTACATACACATGAACAATTATTTTGTTGGAAATACGTCATTTGCTGTGTGCATGATTTGAAATAGTTTAATTTTTTCTAATAGGATTCCTTATATATATTTTTATTTGGAAATTATCTAGGTTGCAATGATCCTGCGGGTTGCCTAATGTGTTAGGCAAAAATTTCCCTTCCCTTCAATTGGGAAAGCCTAGGGAGGGTCCAGGGAGTATGATGGGAAATCAAGCCCATAATTAGTTTATACTGCAAAGTGTATGGATTTTGATGATATAATTATCACCTAATCAGGTGACCCCACTAACAGGATCTGGAGGTCAGAGAAAAAAGGTATTTGAAATGACTGAGTCAATTTCCTGCCAAAGCAAACTGCCAAGTCTTGAAGTGGGCAGGGAACTGTGGGCAGCTTCTAGGAGTTTAGAACCTCAGTCCTAGTTTCAAAGAACTGAATTCTGCTAACAGCCAGTGATATTGGGGAAAATTTTAAACTTTAAGCTACATTATGGCCTTGTCTGAAAATGTGATTTCAGGACTCCTAAAGCAAAGACACTGATAATAAATTTGTACTGATGGTAGCCAGGACATTTGAAGTAATTCGTTACACAGCAACAGAAAATGAATATCAGGAGCTACAACTACATCTCTGGTTCTTACACCAGGAAGAATTTGAGTGTTCTTTGCATATGGTAGGGAGAAGAATCTGCAGATGAGAATTTATGGTTCCTTTAAATAGCTATTTTTCCTACCTTTTGATATAACTTGCTTTTTCCTAGTTCAAACAGCAACTTGAATAATTAAAATTTTGTGAAAACCCAATCAATGTCCAAACTAGCACAGAAATAAATAAGCAAATATATAAATAACTGGTAATAAGATCAGTGGTGAGGAGTCAAAAATATATCTTAGTTCTCTCTCCGGTAGGTTAAAGTCACATCCCCATTTTCAGAAATTGAACATGTTTTATTTCATTTCCAAATTTGTCACATTATGAGTTAACATAAAATACATTCATTTCAGACAATCTCACTTCAACTTGACCAACCAATTCACCTGCCCCAAGGGGATGATTATATAGAGAAGACAAGCTAAGTACATGATGCACACAACTTATTGCTGTGCTGAGGAAATTCACTTGTCCTTCGGATTTTTCCAATCACACTAATGTCTGTGACTCACACAACAGCATAATGACAATTATTTTATGTATGATAGTTTTGATGTTCAAAGCTAACTTCTGAAGTATTTTTGAATTATGCAGCAGGATGTATTCCTAAAAAGATTATTTTCTAAAGATGATTTTTGCAAATCAAGTATTATTTCTTCACGGATTCTTTAGAAGTAAATTTTAGAAAGGAAAAATGGTCACAAAAATAATGATACTTTCTGAAGAGTACAGTTAGAGTTCTTTTAATAAAGTTCAAATTTTTAATGTACATTTTAAAAGGGAAGTTACCCCAGGTAAGTCTAATATTTTATTGAAATGAATGTTTTAAAGTCATGTTAAGTTCTCTAATATGAAAATAATCTGAAACAGAAGCCAGTAAAATTAATTAAGCCAGTGTAATTATATTTTGACCTGAGAAGATAATCTTATCTGGACATCAGCACAGGTCAGACCCTAGCTGTAAACTTTTAAATACCTTCATACATTTGGTTGTTGTTGTTTGTTTTTTTGTCTTTGTGATTGTGTCTTTTATTTTGCTTTATTTTTATTTGTTGTTTTCTGTGCTCCTTTTTGAAGTTTTTTAAAATTATTGTTTCTTTTTGGTTCTACATAATATTAGGATTCAATTTGACAAAATCTAAAAGGCATGGACTATAATTTGCTCAAATTCAGTCCTAAATATTTCCCCTTTCCATCTTTTTATCCCTTCCCCTCTTATCTTCTCTCTACTCTACTGACCATTCTGCTATTTACTTTTAGATTATCTTTTCTTTTGTGTTAGTGTCTTCTGGGTATACCTGATGGTGCTTTACTGTGATATAGTCGTGTGTACGTAGAAAAGTTTGGTTAGATTCGTTCCTCTTTCTTCCCTTATTACATCTTTTCTTTCTTTTTCTTAGCCCCCTTCATCTAGCCTGCCTATCTTCTTTTTTTGATGGAATCTCCCCTTTTCCTTTCTTTCTTTCCTTTCCTTCTCTCTTTTATCCCTCCTTATTTTGGACTAGTTTCCACATAGCACAAAAAGCATTTGACCTTTGACTTTCTGAGTCTGGCTTATTTCACTTAGAAAGATAGTCTCCATTTCCATCCATTTTTGCCTGCAAATGACATAATTTCATTCTTCCTTATAGCTAGAAATATCCATTGTGTATATACACCATATTTTCTTTATCCATTCATCTGTTGAAGGGCACCTAGGTTGGTTCCATAGCTTAGCCATAGCCACTACAAACACTGATGTGGCTGTATTTTTATTTTAAATCCTGTGGATATATATGGAGGAATGGAAGAGCTGGATCATATGGTGGTTTCATTCCAAGTCTTTTGAGAAATCATACTGCTTTCTGGAGTGGTTGCTCTAATTTGCAGTCCCACCAAGAATGTATGAGTGCACTTTTTTTCCTCACATCTCCACCAGCATTTACTATTATTTGTATTCTTAATAAATGCCATTTTGACTAAAGGGAGATGAAATTTAAATGTAGTTGATTACTAGAGATGTTAAACATTTGTCCACATTTGCTGGCTAATTGTACTTCTTCTTTTGAGAAGTTTCCATCAATCTTTTGCCAATTGATTGCGCCATTTTTTAATACTATGGATTGATCCCAGAGCCGCTTGACCACTGAGCCACATCTCCTGCCCTTTTTTAATATTTTATTTGGAAACAGGGTCTCACTGGGTTGCTTAGAACTCTCTAAATTGCTAAGGCTGACCTTGAACTCACCATCCTCCTGCCTCAGCCTCCAAGCTGCTGGGATTATAGGAGTGCACCACTGCACCTGACTCTGTAGTTTTCTTTTTCCCCTTGAGTTCTTTATATATTCTGGATATCAATGCCATGAGGAGCTAGTGGCAATAATGTTCTCCCATTTTGTAGGCTCTCTCTTCAAGTTCTTGTTTCCTTTACTGTGCAGAAGCTTTTTAATTTGATGCCATCCCAACTACTGATTTTTTTTTTTATTTTACTTCTTGCACCTTAGCAGTCTTGTTAGGGATGTCAGTTCCTAGGCTGACATGTTAAAGTGTTTGGCCTACATTTTCTTCTAGCAGGTACAGGAGTTCTGGTCTAATTCCCACATCTTCAATCCATTTTGAGTTGGCTTTTCTGCAGGGTGAGAGAGGTCAAGTTTCATTCTTCTATGTATAGATTTCCAGTTCTCCTAGCACCAGTTGTTTAACAGGCTACCTTTACTCCAACAAATGCTTTGGGCACCTTTGTGTAGTATCAGATAACTGTCTCAATGTTGGTTTGTCTCTGTCTTCTATTCTATTCCATTTGTCTTCATGCCTGTTTTGGTGCTAGTAAATGCTGTTCGTGTTACTATAGTTCTTTCCTATATGTCAACAACTTGTTAACTAATTATTTTCTAATTCCTTCTTCCATTCCCCACCACAAGCCCATGAACTTCGCTAGTATAGAGAGCACACTGGTCATGCCCAGTCACGGCTTTTGGCCCCAAAGAAGTACTTAATGAAGTGACAATCTGACCAAAGGAACAAAAAGAAGGAGGGCATAAGAAAAGGATGGAGGGAAAGAGCAAGATATGGAAGGACAGAGAGAGAGAAAGAAAGGGAGAGGAAAATTGAAGAGAAAATATGAAAGAAAAGAAGGAGGCAGTCTAGAAAGAAGGAAGACAAAGAATAAAGCAGGGAGGTGACTCTCATAAATTGGAAGTATAATACATTTCTCAGCTGTAATAAAAACTTACCTAACCCTTTAATAAATACTTATCATAGATTTATTTCTTCAATATACATATTATCAACATTTTATAAAGTTACACACTGTGAGCCTCAAAAATAAATTCATTAAAACCTAATACACTAATAGTTCACTCAAGCCTACTTTTCAAAAATCAGTGTCTTTGTTTTTCTCCTCTATATATTGAGGATACCACTACTTACCTTGTTGGAATTTTTGAGAATTATGAATATCAATAAAATCTAAAAACAATACCTAGACATAGCAAATATTCAATAAACAGTGATGATATTCTTATTGTTTTTACTGTGGTACTACTAAAAATTAGTGTAATTAAGTGGAAGTTACCTGGAACAATTTTGCTTAAAGTTTCATTGAGTGGCAGGAACTAGTTTGAATAAAGGCAATATTTATTCTATTAAAGTGATTGCTCTGATGTTGGAATATTCCAGATTATCATTGGCTCTGACCTTAACACAGGATTCTGATATATTTTCTTACATATATATATATATGTATACATATATATATAAGAATATATATATTTATATTTTTTTCTATATAAGTGTACTGCTATAAAAAGTATTATATATAATATATATAAGAAATATATATATATATATTTCAGTTGTAAGTGGGCACAATACTTTTATTTTATTTGTATGCGATACTGAGGATCAAACCCAGGGCCTCAGGAACGCTAGGCAAGCACGCTACCACTGAGCTACAACCCCAGTCCAGGATTCCTGTATTTTCAATGCATATTTAAAACATTTGAATACCACATATACCATTTGGCATCCTAGCCATTTTACGGATATTGCCATTTTCTTAAAGCTGAGGAAACTGAATTACTTGCAGTCAAGGTATGACTATAAAAAAAATGACAAGTCATGTTACTAAGTTCTTCATATGGGAACTTTTTTGTTTTTGTTCACATAAATATTTCATAAGCAGCATAGGAGTAGAAGAGGGAATTCTTCCTGGCTGAAAATCTGTTCAAATTTTGAAAATGCAAAGAGATTCTGAGGTTTTCTCTTTTTATCATTTACTCAAAATTCACAATTAAAACTCATAAAACTAATTTCTCCAATGACTGGTGATTAGATCTAATATTATGTAAAATTTTTTTGATTTCAACTGTTTCTGCTTAGGATTTCAGATTGGATTATGATGTCCTGGTCTGGTTTTATATTATCCCAAGTCAGTATGCCCTGAATAAATGCTTGCTGCTTTTCAAACAGCACTGAATTAATAGAGTTTCCCCAAGAGGTCACAACTTCTTTAGGACTCAGATGAAAATTGCTGGAGTTTCTACATAATGTTCATGAAACTTACTTAGATGGAAAGGAAAGAAAAAATAATTTCTCACTCTGACACCAAAGCCATTCAGATATTTATACATTTCCTTCCTTCCTTCCTTCCTTCCTTCCTTCCTTCCTTCCTTTTCTTCCTTCTTTCCTTCCTTCCTTCCTTCCTTCCTTCCTTTCTTTTCCTTCCTTCCTTCCTTTCTTTTTCTTCCTTCCTTCCTTCCTTCTTTCCTTCCTTCCTTCCTTCCCCTTTCCCTCACTCTTTCTTTTTTTTTTTAAATTTCTTTATCTTCAAGGTACTGATTGAAATTAAATGTACTGCTCTAAAAAGCATTTAGGCACTATTATGCACTGTTAGACCTTGCTTGGGCCTGTTCTGGCACTTAGTGTGTGTGTGAATGTGTGTGTGTGTGTGTGTGTGTGTGTGTGTATACATGATATATATGTATCAAATGAATGACCAGAACTTTTTTAACATTAAGAAATTTTTAATATTAACTTTAATACAAAGAAAAATTTTTGTCTGTTTTCTAATGTTTTTAATTTTTTTTATTTTTGGCTTTTGCTTAATAATTCTTATTTATTCCTAAAATCCTGTCTCTCAAATAGAAAACATTCTTATCCTGGAATAATCCCATTATTAATTTTAATGAGAAACATTATTCACTCCAATCCAAGTCTAAGTTATCCAAATATGTTCACAATATCAAACAATGAAGGTGCAGTCTACCCATATTACCTTAAAAAGTTCAGGCTGCTATAAAAAGTATCCTAACTTGGGTGGTCTATAAGCAACAGAAATTTATTCCTCACTGTTCTGGAGCATAGGGTGCCCACATAGTTGAGTTCTCATCGAGAACCTCTTCTTAATTGCAGATCACTGGCTTTTCCTTACAGTCTCACATAATGGAAGAGAGCAAGAGAGCTCCCTAGGGTCTCTTTTGTAAGAACACAGATTCTGTTTGTGAGCGTTTTACCCTGGTGACCTAATTATCTCTGAAAGGCCATGATTCCAAAAATCATTCCAAGTGGGTTGAGGACCTCAACAAAAACATTGTGGGGAGGGGTGTCAGAAACAGTGGATTCACAGCGCACAACAATTTAAATACAAACAGTGCATAGCAAAAAATTGCCTAAATAAGATGTGTTGTACTATTTAAAATGTGACTTGGTTATTATTCAGGTATGGTGAGAATAATGGATCAGGGATGATTGCAACTCACAAGAAAGGGGACACAACATCACAAAGAGGAGAGTCAAATGAAGGTAGAGGGAAAAATAGAGTGAGAGGAAATGCAACTAATAGTTTTATGTGGAACTTTGGAGAAGTAAATGGTAAGGTATAGAGTAAGCAGGTTTAGGATAGCCAATCTGAATAACACAGCAGGCTTGGGGCACAGGGCCTATCCCTAATTGTCTGTACCTGGCCCTTGGATGATTAGGGCAGGAGCATAATGTGAGAGCTCCATAAAGGGATGAGTAAACGTATGGACTTCAGATTGGTTGGTTTATATATTATGAAAGTCAGGATTGCATTTGAGCCTTTTTCTACTTTCAGAAATTGGCTAACTTGGGAGGGTCTGTCCATCCAGGGTCAGCAAGGTTCCAAAATGTTAAAGCTTCAAATACAGAAACTCTCTAATATCACTCCACATGCAGCTTATCCATATTTCAAAAGCTTCTTTCTTTAGTCCTTGAATGGCTCAACCACCTGGAATAGCACTGTGCTGATTTGGACCAAGTTGTCAGTATTCTCTTCAGAAGTTCAGAAGATCCAGCTGTTTCAACTCCAATGTGATTCCAGAGTGCCTGCTTAACACTTTGCACTTGCCCTATAATAGTGTATTGTCTTGCTTTCCTTCACTGTCACAAATAATTGAGATAATTAGCTTAAAAAGAGAGAAGGTTTATCTCGGCTCACAGTTTTGGAAGTTTCATCCATTATTTTTTGGACCTGTGAAGAAGCACGAGTACATCATGTCAAAAGTGCATAGTGGAGCAAAGTCATTCACCTCATGGTCAAGAAACAAAACAACAAAACAAAGAGAGCAGGTCACCTCAGTCTCCATCCATGGCATGTCCCCTGTGACCTAAAACCTCCCAATAGGCCCCACCTCTGAGACTTTTCCACTTAAGCATTAAGCTGCGAACCAAGCTTTAAACACATGGGCTTTGGGGGGACATATCAGATCCAAACTATACCAGTAACGATTTTATTTTAGTACCTTATTTGCTTGTATTCTATCAAATATCTTTGGAATTTTTAGTTTGTTTTTTCCCCTCTTCAAAAATTTTCTTTAAATGGTCAAAAGCCATTTTCCTTTGATTTTCTCAAAGGATAACCAGTTCCAAAAATGAGCCCAAAATATCTGAATAGTCATAGAAGGTTAATTTTTTGGCCCTGTTACTGATATTGTCAATTTTACACTGGTCTTCTCACCTTCTGTGTTTTCTCTGTTAAGGCTCACATCTATCTAGCAAGAGCATGGTTTGATTGCCAAGGTTGTCACATCATATTCGTCTTGTTAATTCTTCTGCACTTCTTAGTGCTTTCGTGAAAACCTTGGGGGGCATAAATGTGTATCCACAGTCCTGCACTCACAGATGTGAAAGCTGCCATTAACAGGCCAGCATTTTCTTTCTGCTCACCAAATAGTGGTCAAATGTAAATTTTGGAGCTTTATAATTAGTAGCTCCCATCATCCTTCTTCAGCCCACCTCTAACCCTACCTGGCTCAGACCTCTTTGGTTGGCTATATCCCTTGTTAGCTATTTGGAAAGAATGAACACATTGCCTTGGTCATTAACTGTGCAAGGCACTGTCCTAGCCACTGTGAGGAAGGTATATATTCTGGGTTTCCCTAGAACTTTCATGCAGTTGTCCCAGATTTGCTATAGGGAATGGAAGTGAAGCTTTGTAATATAGAGTCTAGAATCAGAGTAGTTATGAAAATTTCTGCTTAAAGAAAAAGATATTTAATTCACACATAAGTAGTATATAATGACTTAACTGGATTATGAATATTTCTTCTCTGCCCTCATGATTACATTTCATTTTATTAGCTCTGATTTTCTCCTGTGAATCTGGGAAAGATGAGCAATTGAGGAGGCAAACAATCTTTAAAATGCTCCCTTGCATTACTTTTTCTGACAAGATATGCTTTGATGCAGAGAGGTAACAATTCCCTCAGTTACCTGCACCATTACAAAGAGAAGCATCCTTTAAAACACTTCTCAGAAATGCAGAAAATTGCTGCCCCATGGTAATATATTAGCTAGATATTATACTGTTACTTTAGTCCAGAAGGGAAGAGTATAATTCCACATTTCCACTTACAAACCCAAATTCATTAATTTAGTAATGGTTTTACTAATTCATACAAGAACTGCAATTTGAATATTCTGGGGAAGCAAACTTAACCAAATGTGCAAGGTCACAATTTTTGTAATTTTGTTCTTGAGGGTGATAGACAATTTCTTTTTAAACAAATGAATGAACAAACAATTATCATATAAATGTATCAGGTGAATGATTTGTAGAGAATTTAAACAAAGTAATACAACAGAGTATGAGAAGATGGTGACTTCTGATTTCATGGGAAGGGAAGCCTCTCTGAGGGATGATTTGAATCAGCTAGTTTTTAATTTTCTGGGAATGATTATCCTAAGTAGATGTGGATAGTGCAAAGATCGTCGTCTTCACTGTCTCCTAGAAATGGAAAGAAAGCCAGTGTGTCTGAATCCAAATGGTAGATAAGTTTCAATGTGCAATATGAGCTGGAAGGGCAATAGGTCAAAAGGTGGCCCAAGAGATGTGTACACCTCCAAAGCCCTGAAATTTGTGAATATTACCTAACCTGTGAATATTACCATCTTTTCAGATATGATGAATGAATGCTGAGATGAGATCATAATGAATCATTCAGGTAGCATGTAAACCCAATGATAAATGTCCTTATAAAGACAGAAGAGAAAACACAGTCAGAAAATGAGAAGATAATATTAATACAGAGACAGAGTGTGAAACATGGAGCCACAAATCAAGGAAACTAGCCTCGAAACAGACCTTTCCCTAGCATTTCTAGAGGACTGTAGACATCTCGATTCCTTGACTTTGGACTTCTGGTCACCATAACTGCTAGAGAAATTGTTCTATTATTTTAAGCCACCCAGCTTGGGTTAATTTGTTACAGCAGTTTTAGGAAATAAAGAGAGATAATCAGGGAACTGATATTTGGAACATTGAAAGCAAGTTTAAGAAGATTACAATTTTATCTACACTTAAAAGAGATGGGAGTGCTGACCACTAGAGGATTGAGGTGGTTTTATTTTCATAGTCATAAATATTGTATGATTCTCATGCTCAGGCACAGGAAGCTTCATGGTGAATCCTAGACTCTCAATGAGTTTAATGTTTAAATTACTTTGAAATAATATCTGACACTTAATAAGTACTTGATAAGTATTAGATATTACTTTCAGGATTTTAATTTTTGGGAAATAGATTTTAGGAAGGTAAGGAGTGGACCAGCAAAGAAGAGGGATGTATAAGTTCTGATCAAGAAATTGGATTAAGTTGGTTATATTAGGAGAAGTGAATAGATTAGGGAATATTTTGAAATAAAATGTATGTTTCTAGGATTTTCAGATGTGGGAAAGAAAAGTGAAAGAAGTTCCTAGATGTTCAGTTTGAGCAGCTCACAGCCTTGCATGATCATGAACTAAAAAACAAAACATAGAATCCTCAAATTGGGCATAATTTCTTATGGGAAAAAAAAGAGTTCTGCTTTGAATATGTCTATTAAACGTTCAAGTCGAAAGGAAATATGATCATGGCATGTGGAGAATTTGTAGTTAGGAGATTAAGGTTAGAGATGTAGATTTTAAAATCATAAACCTATCCAGAGTTTTTGAACTGGGTAGGCCTGGGTGAGATTACCTGGACAGAATATATAAACATCTCAATGAAGCTATTATGAAAAAAAGGAAGAAGGAGAAGAAAAGGGGTAATGAGCTCAAAATTCATTACTTCCTAATAATTCACAATACTTTAAGAAAATTATCTATTTTATACTAATCTGCTCAAGCTGCTAAAACAGAACACCATAGATACCTGGATGGCTGAAGTAATGGACATTTAATTTTTCTCAAGGTGCTTGAGGCTGAGAAGCCCAAGATCGAAGCACTGTTTGATTTAATCCATGGTATGGGCTGTCTTTTCAGTTTGCATAAACCACATTTCCACTGGGTTCTCAAATGAGAGAGAGAGAGATAAAGAAAGAGTGGAGGTGGGGAGAGTGTTCTGCTCTCTCTTCTTCCTCTTTTAAGGACACTAACTCCACCAGAAGTGTGCCACTCTTATGATTTCATCTAAATCTAATTATCTCCCAAAGGTCCCACTTCCAAACAGTATCACATTGTGGGTGGGACGTAAACATACAGGACATATGAGATCTGGGGACTCAGCATCCAGTTCATAACATAGGACCTTAAAATCATTTGCTGTCATTGCATCTGTATGATGGAATGACTAAATACAATGGTGCATTAATGCACATTTCTTCCAACTCCATATTAATGGCATCATGCTGGCAACTTGAAATCAGCCAAGGGTGTGCTACATACGCTATGAACATTTGAAAATACTAGTCAGCCTCTTTTCTCTGACCTGTTGGAAAACTGGTCCTCTAACATTTCCTAACATAACATATAATTGGGCCAAGGGTGGGTTTGCTTGTTTGGTCTTAGGATGGAATATATTGCTGTTTCCTTTTATTCTGACACTTGTGCAACAGGTTTTCACATCTCTAGAATAATTCCATTTCTTAATACTGTATTTCTTTTTAAGATTAAAAAAAAAAATAGCTAGGCATGGTGGCTCATACCTGTAACCCCAGTGACTCAGGAGGGCTGAGACAGGATAATTCAAGTTTGAAACCAGTCTCAGACACTTTGTGAAACTCTTAGCAACTTAGTGAGACACTGTATCAAAATAAAAAATAAAAAGTACTGGAAATGTAGCTCACTAGTAAAGTACCCTGAGTTCAATCCCTAGTACTAAAAGGAAAATAAAAAAGATGAAATAAAAATTATTTCTCTGAGGATAGGAATTTGGGGAGAAAAAATTTATGAAGGTGAAGATTATTGCAAAAGCATTTTTTAAGAAGGCCAGGGAGAATAGGTACAGGACCCAAGTGAAAAAAAAAAGAAAAGAAAAGAAACAGTCTGAGATAGATTACAGTCATCCATGCTGACATCAGAGAAAACCAGTGGAAATATTTTTGATGCATTTATATGGGACATGATGAGCACAATGTTGCTTTTCCCACCAATAAAAGAAGACATCCTCCCAAGCCCATACATGAGAAAGAAGCCTCATTTTCTTTATTATAAATACCATATTGGCACCTTACTGGAATCAAAATAGCCAACAACTTGTCAATCATTTCTTGATATTCCACCAGGTCTCCAAAGATTCAATAGAAAGTATTTTTTTCCTAGTTACTTATGAAAGGTGTATAAGTGTTTAAAATGAAAGTACTAATAAACCTTATTTACCTGGACTACTTACTTAGAAAGATTAACCTCTGAAACTACATGCAAATTACATGTCTTACAAATCTTTCAAACATCCATAAGAAATAATCTCATGGCAAACTTTCCCAGTTTGTAGAAGTCAAAAAATTCCTTTAATATTTTATGAGTGGGATATTTAGCTCTCAGGATGGTTAGTGCTGCGAAGTTCCATTAGCATATAGAGCACTTGATAAAATATCCTATTTCCAGTGCTCAAATGTAAAATTAGAATCCATAGTTTCTAAATGGAGCAATCTTCAGCCACTGTGTGGTCACTAAGAGCACAGGTAATCTCTGAGATGATAAACTTCCTAATTTCTCAGGGTGTAAGCCTTGTAACTGTAACTGGCTATCAGTTGAAAATAATTCAATTGAGACTACTGCTCACTATAGCCAAAAAGCTTTTCAAATTTTATTAAATTTCTTGCTGATGATCAAATCCCAACTTGTATGTTGTGGTTTTATGACTGTGATATAAATTACCATCAGGAAATATTCTGATGTGGCCAGATTGCATACAAACTAACCAATAGTCTAATCAATTTCGAACTAATGGACTTCAGTAGGTCTTTTCACATCACTAGAAAATTTTTACTTCTTGCTAGCTTAATACTAATAAAAATATGTCTGTTCTCTCAGGAGTGGACTTTAAAATATTATATCAGAGATACTGAAGCACAAGATACTATGGGAGCAACTCATAGATCATATAAGGTATTTCCAGTAGTTTGGTTATATTATTTGATAGAGAGACTCATCCAGTTTAGCTGAAGAAAGATTCCTACAGAAATCCTATAAAGCAATAAGGGTGGCAGAATCTCACAGACATTAAAGATAGAATGAATAATCCACTTGGTTTTCATGCAAAAACAGTATTTTGGGGAAAAAGTGTGTTGATTGGTTGGTTAGTTGGTTTTATGTTTAAGATCAGGAAGTTATAATCTGTCTTTCTTACACACTAGTATTAAACTGAGACATATATTGATTTTTTCACTCACCACTTACATATTCTTGGACATCTATTCTGTGTGTCTCTTAAATACTTCCTAGCTTACTTCAATCATTGTTGAGTGAGAATCTTTCATATTCTAAACATTGTGCCTGGCAAATTAGCAAGAGGGACAAGCATTTTTCTGAGTCTATTTTCTAGGAATAGTAAAGCAGGAATTCAAAACAGGTAAGCTAAATAAAGATTATGAAAAGGTCTTGGATATAAGTAAGAAAAATCTTGGAATAAAAAATGGATCTAGAATGCAAATCAAAACTACACTGAGATTCCATCTCACTCCAGTCAAAATGATAATTATCAAGAATATAAGTAACAATAAATGTTGACAATGACGTGGGAGAAAAGGTACACTTGTACATTGCTAGTTGGACTGCAAATTGGTGCAACCACTATGGAAAGCAATATGGAGATTTCTCAAAAAACTTGGAATAGAGTCACTAGTTGACCCAGATATCCCACTCCTAGGTTTATACCCAAAGGACTTAAAATCAACATACTACAATGATGCAGCCACATCAATGTTTATATGGAACCAAACTATGTGCCATTCAACAGATTAATGAATAAAGAAATTGTGGTATATGTGTGTGTGTGTGTGTGTGTGTGTGTACACACACACAATGGAATATTACCCAGCCTTAAAGGAGAGTGAAATTATGGCATTTGATTTTAAATGGATGGAACTGGAGAATATCATGCTAAGTGAAATAAGCCAATCCCAAAAAACCAAAGGCCAAATGTTTTTTCTGATATGTGGATGTTAATTTACAATAAAGGGAATGAGAAAGAATATAGGTACTTTGGATTAGACAGCAGGGAGTGAAGTGAGGGGAGGAGTTATGGTGGTAGGAATGATAGTAGAATGAATCAGACAGTATTACCCTACGCGCATGTATGTTTACATGACCTGTGTAACTCTACATCATGCACAATCAGAAGAATGAGAATTTATACTCCATTTATGTATGATGTATCAAAATCCATCCTACTGTCACATATAACTAATTAAAACAAATAATTTTTAAAAAATGGTTCTAGGAAGGGCAACATAGGGATGATCCATGGGTATGGACAATACTAATACTACTATGCTTGAGTATGATTTGAAAGAGTCAGATATTAAGTGATAGAATGAGTAACAATTGTGAGGATGTGAAGTGCAAAGGATTTCAGCTTACTAAGCATATCAATGGCTTAAACATAACCTCTTGTTAACTGAAAGTCCAAATTGGTTAAGTTCATTGACCACTCATTCATCCTCTCCTTAGTGCTGGAGTATATGCTAACTGACTCAGTCAGGGAAGTTCTATGCTTTTAATTTAATTCCTGTATTGATTTGTTCATGATTTTCAGCTCCATAACAGACAAGATTTTCTAAAGTTGGAAACTCAGGTCTACTTTGTCACTGCTATCCCCAATGCCTAAAATAGTGCTTGGTACACAGTAGGGACTCAAGAAGTATTATAGAATAAAATAGTAAACAAATTTTTGTTAAGTAGGTCAAGAGAATGGGATAGATAAGAATTTTTTTTCTATCTAGAAAATAATAATATATAATATGGAGCTCAAGAGTTTTCCACCTAAACTACATTCTTAGAACTCTTGGAAATGAAGGTACTAATCCACTTCTTACATCCCTTTTATAATCTTATGAGATTTGCACATTTTTTAAAAAGATAAAACTATGTTTATATTCATTTAGGTGCACATACATTAAGCCATAGGAACTCAAGAAAAGTTACTACTAACATATTATTCATGTATGTATATAACATCCCCAACACAGAATACACTGCCTATTCTTTATTGGTGTTTAATTAGTACCACGGAATAAATGAATGGCTGTGCATGTCTTTTATTTCCTCTATTTTAAGGTGTTATATAAAATGTCTTCAACCATGAAGTTAAAAATACTCTTCAGCTTTTGACTATTTTTTCCATAGAACATAACTTTTCAAGGTAGCTTTCAGAACTTTTTACGAAGTTGTGCGTCCTATCAAATGAAAAAATAATTATTTTCACAAATGTCACCCGTGGAAAAGCAGTCACAGAGCAGATGAACATTTAATTAGTTTTTTGATATATTTCTTGCAATGTATTTTTTTATTCATTAATCAGTTAAAAATAGTTATTTAGTGCTACTCAAACTTCCAAACAGCCAAATTCTGGTGGGAATTTATTTTTCAAGTTGAATCAGAAACAGACACCTATTAAAAATATTTAAGAAAGTGATTTCCAACTAAAAAAATCTAGATTTTCTTTTAACAAATCGGTATAGTTTTTTCTACAGTATCTGAAAATTTTAAGGTAGTAAATTGTAGCCATACGAAGCAGCTTTTCCCCCATTCCCTGAAGATATTGATGATAATTGAACTAATGATCTCTGCCATCTAAACACAGATGAATATGGGACTGAATACATATCACTGAAGGAGGGGAGACCAAGAACATAAATAAAAGCTCCTGCCTGATCCAGAACCTTCCTCTTTAGAGGGTTCTAACACAGCTAGCACTTTGGTGTATGGTGCAGTGCCATCGAGACATACCTGCTTATTAGCAGCTTAAGTCATCTGCCCAAAATGTCACACTTCCTGCAAATCATGTTAATGGTAACTGAGATGATTTCCATTCAGTTGTTCACTCTACTAGCTTCTGGTGTCTAGGTGACAGCAGGTGTTGTTCCAGGGCTACCCAGTTTACTGAGTAGAAAAACAAAACAAAAAATTGTGTTGCTTAGAAAATAAAATCATGCAACATCATCATGTGTTAACAAAAAAAAAATGAAATAGCCATGAATTTTAAAAGCTATGTTGAGTGTTATAAAATCAAGGATGAAAAAGTCAAAGCCCTCAAAGTGGTTCTATCATTTGATTAAAGTGCAGCAGCAAGACAAAATGCAGAGCACAGCAAGAACCAGTATTTACATGATGACTTCAGTTCTCCAAGACCTTCAAAACTGTCTATATTTTTATAATATTTGGTGAAATTTATTCATTTTCATATTTTATTGTTTTAAATTAATTGTAATAAAATATGGGTCAAAAGCAAAAAGTATGAAAAGGTCTCCATTGAAAGGTATGCTTGTAGGCTAGGGAATAGCTCACTTTTAGCATGCTGAAGGCCCCAAGTTTGATCCCCAGTGTCACACATTAAAAAAAAAAAAAGAAAGAAAAGAAAAAAGTGTGGTCCTCTATCTTCAGCTCCAAATGCATCTGTTCCTCCCCTCAGAAGTAGCCAATCTCATTAGCCTTTAAAAAAAAAGAACATTCTGAACATCTTTTATGAATAAGAAGCAGAGATGTATGTATAGGTATGTAATGTGTACACGTGTTTGTCTTAATGTATACACGCATATGTGTAGGTGAATATGTATTTTCCCCAACAAAATGCTCACTAACTATATAAAATATTCTGCATCTTGCTCTTTTCATGTAAAAATTTTTCTTGGGTTGGACTGGGGTTGTGGCTCAGTGGTAAAGCACTTACCTGGCATGTGTGAGACACTGGGTTCTATTCTCAACACCACATATAAATAAATAAATAAATAAATAAATAAATAAGTAAATGGTCCAAAAATGTTTTAAAAATGTTTCTTGGGCTAAGGATATGGCTGAATGGTAGGTCACCTGCTTAGCATGTGCAAGACCCTTGGTTTAATACCTAGCCCCCCCACACACACACACACACTTATTGAATACCATGCCATATCAATATCAAGACAAATTTCTTCAGTCTATTTTTTTCCACTACAGGAGATTGATCACGGGACCTTTCACACACTAGGTAAATGATCTACCTCCGATCTACTTTCCCTTTTTTAATTTTTGAGACCAGGTCTCCCTAGTTACCCATGCTGGCCTCAAACTTGGTATTCTGCTGCAACCTCCAGAGTAACCAAAATAACAGGTGTGCACCACCCTGCCCAGCTTTTCTTTAGCTGTTTTTAATTTTAGAAAATATATTTGTATAATTGTTTTGTTTTTATTTTGCAGGAGATACATGCCTGTGATACAAAATTCAGAAAAGACAAACAGTTAAATAGTGAAAGTTTTAGTCACTATTCAACTATGCAGTTTCCCCAATCATAGGCAGCCAGTCTTCCCTCCTTCTTGAGTATCCTTCAGGGTTACTTCTTTCATTTGGGGGAACTTGTGCTTTATTCTGCATTGTAGCCTACAGGAATCAGAAGGCTTTTGAACAGATATTGATTAGCCAAAAGATACTAGCCTGTATTTTAATTATCAGGTTAGTAACATATTTCTTCCTTCCTCCCTCCATTTCTCCCTTCCTTCCTTCCTGTCTTCTTTCTTACTCCTTTCTTGGTGGATCATGCTCTTTTATGATCTCAAGAAAATGTATGTGAGAAACATGTTTGTTTGGTAGTTTGTATAAAATACAGATTTCTGGGCCACAAATATTTTGCTTCAAATTATGAAGGTATTGCTCCTTTATCTTCTGGTTTTCACTGTGGCTACTGAAACACCTGGCATCATTCTGTTTATAATCTTTTGTGGGGAGATTCTTCTCTGAGAACTTCTCTTTGACCCCAGAACTCTAAAAGTCACAATGATGATTGTCCTGTGTAGGTCTCTTTTCGACTGTTAGTTTGCATTTGCCATTTCTTTCTTTTTTTTTTTAGTTGCAGATGCACATAATACCCCTATTTTATTTACTTATTTTTATGTGGTGCTGAGGATCAAACCCAGCACCTCATGCATGCCAGGCAAGTGCTTAACCACTAAACTATAACCTCAGCACCCTGCATTTGCCATTTTTAATGCCTTGGTTGGTAATAAACTCTGCCCCATGTTTTTTGGCCTAACAAAATGATCTTGCTTTTTAAACTAAATGAGCTACTGGAGGAAAATCACAGCAGATGGTGGGAGCAAAGACTTTCCTTGGTCCCCAGTCATTGTTTATTACTAGTTCCCATGTCATGGGATATGGTTACAAAGAGCATACAACAGCAGGGATCAATTCCATGTTGTCAGATGTTGCCAGAAATCCAGTCAGTAATTTGTGTTTTCATAACCGTGGTAGATTGTAAAATGGCCACTATTTTTCATTTTCCCATCATGCCAGTTTATGTCCCCAACCCTGGAACCCAAGTAGGCTAGTAAATGTTCTGAGAACTTTCTTCCTTCCCTTACTTTTTGGAACTGAGCTACTGCCATCTGAACAGGACCAGAGATGGCCTGATAAAGCAAAAGAAACACATGGTCTATTACTGTCCTTGCTCCAGTCAGAACTAGCCAAACCTCAGAACCTATAAAAGATGCTCAAATATAAACATGATCTGGGACAATGTCAAAACCAAGTAAATGGCTACAATACATGTGAAAGAGTGTAGGGACACACCTTAAAATGGCAACCGCAATAACAACACCCTCGGGGCATAAGCCCCCCTCACCAGTGGTACCACCAAGGTGGTGGCCTAGGATTGGCCCATTCGACTTCTGTGAACGTGAGCAGCTCTGTCACTATTAAATCATAGGAGACCTTTGTCCTGCAGGCTTTGATGTATACTGCATGAGCTGTTTACCTTTAAGGTGATTGGCCCTGCAGGTATCTCCTCTGCTTTCTTTGTTTTTTTTCTCACTCACTCGCCCCCTCATATATCTGTTCCACTTCCTCATTAAAACTGAGAATCTGCTTCAACAGACTCCCGGCTGGTGTGGTTTTTTCAGCCGTCGACACTCTCCATCCTGCTTGACCCCGTGCCCCCCCTGGCTGGTCCAGGGAGGGCACCCGACCTTTGTTGTTCGGTGCGGAACAACAAAAGAGTTCAGATGGTGCAAGTTAGACATTTTTAACTAAAATAAAAATGTTTCTAAGCACTTTAAGGGTATTCCTCAGCAAGGTGGTATATTCAACCAAAGTATTGTGTGAATCAAAAGTAGAGAAATATGGACAAGGGCTTTTGGTGAATGGAGTTGATACAACTAAATTCATTGGAACCTATAAAAATTTTAAGAGAATTTTAGATTACTAGAAAGGTACTAACTGCATGGGTGAAATGGGTAGTTTAGAATAGGAAAAATACCCACAGGCTCCTATTTTCTTCACTTGAAAATTAACCAAGAAAAATCATCAAAAAGTATGTCTTCCAATACCAGCATCAGAAGTGGCCAGGAATGAAAATGGAAAGATATCAAAAAGTACATAGCTAGATGCCACAAAAAGCAATGGACTGATTTCCACGGAGCACAATCAGGCTGTCATCAGGAAACATTCTCTCTTTCTAGAATTGGTAGGTTTGGCAATATTGTCTTCATTGTATTTTAAAATTATTATAGGTCTGCAATAGCAATGCTCCTTCTGTTTTCCTCCAAATGACAATGTTTTGCTGAGTTTGCTGTCTCACCACTGTCTGGTATAGGAGAAAGGTAACTTTTCTATCATCGGACATTCATAGATCTTTCTAACTAAAAGAATTATGCCCAAGCACTTCATCTGTACCTAATTTAGATTTTAAATTCCAGGAGTTTGAGCTTGCTTCTGTGATTGGTTGAGGCTTAGTGGTGGTGCTTTCGGAAAAGAGGTGATTAAGTTGATTAAATTTCAGGAAAATGAGAAACACATGATTCAGTTTCTTCTGTCACTGTGGAAAAACTTCCTAGCTGACCTGTAGACACAGATGCACTAGAAAGCCAGACTAAATTCAGAACTTCCAGTAACCACAGTCTGAATTGCTGGCCAAGAGTTTCATCCATTGTGCTAGGCACAGTATTTTGTATTTGCCTGCTGTAATGTCTGGGTTGGTATCAAAGCCTACTCTGTGTGTTAATATGTGGGCCCCTTAACTTGAAAATGACCCTGGTTCTTAGTCTAATGAAATAATGAAGAGGAATATTTTCAGAAAATAAGGAACAGAGATTTGCTATTGACTCCAAACAACTGGTTCTTCTTATTTTCATAGGTATATTTTCTAAGGTTAGAAAATTTCATCAAACAATCCTAAACTTTCTGATGTTCTATGATATTCAGTCAATAATAACTATCACCCTTCCTTACTTCTCATTAGGAATTAAAGATAAAATATCCCCCATCAATATCAGTCACTGTGTGGGAGAAACCATTCTGAGTGCCACCCCCTCATTATACAGCATCCCTAAGTTACACTAACGTGTAGGATCCTGCAATCAGGGAAATGACCTTGATTGCTTGTCTCAGGGAGACAGAGGTAAGAATCTAGCATATTCTAAGAAAAAACATCTATCATTCATTCATCTATTCTCTGGATCACAGATAAAACCTCAATTTAATGTGAAATAAGGAGAGGGAATTATCTGAAATTGGTTTTGTGAACCATTAACAATGCACAGAAGGTAATAGGACTAAAGCTAAGAGTGCACGACTTGGGTTGCTCTGATCTGTGCATCACCAGAGCAGCTTACCTATTTCATTTGTGTTTATTGCTGTTATTGTGAGGGTGGTAAAAGCTGTTTTTAAAGCTACACAATCTTCACAGTCACACCAAGAGGTAAGCCATCATTTATTTGCACCACTTTATAAATGAGGAGTCTGATTTTGGGAACTTCAGTCTTAAAGCTAATACCTAGCAGGGTCTTTATTCACACACATGCACGACACAAAAGTCAGTGCCACTACAATTATGTTTCACTTAATTTAAAGTCAATGCCATTAAAATTATATTTCACTTACACTTTATAGGTTTTATTAATTTTTTGATAAAAGAAAAAATGTTGCTAATAGTCAAGAACCACTAAAAAATTAGTAACCACTGTTATCCTTTATAGAAAATATAACACAACTTTCATTTTAAGTCTCAAGAGTACACAAAGTATTCTAAAAACACAATTTTTAGGAAAAAAATAGAAGTAATGGTTTAACAACTTTTCTTTAGTAACACGGCAGATTTTTAAACATACAGAACACACAAAAGAAACTACTCTTAGAAGAGACAGGTGGGTGGAATGTGAGTATCTCCTTACACCACTATGAAAAGTTAAAGTTCGGTAAGTACAAAGATAAAAATGTGTTGGAATTTCCCAAGATAAAAATTTGAATCATAAATGTCTTGAGCTTTATTTTACTGAAGTAACTTGAAAACATCAATTCTTTAGAGCATCCTAAAATCTTAATAAAAGAAAAATAGTGATGCTAATTATATGGTGGTGTGTGAAGTGCTAGGTTAACAATATGATGGAAATGGAAAGACATTTTGTTCCTGATTTAAATGTGAGGAAAGTCTATCATTCCTGTGTAGGATGATACTATCTAGCTAGGGTCAGTGTTCATGAACAGACATTTAAAACAATTTGCTGAAAATTTTTTAGGAAAATTCTGTGAAGGGCAATGAGATAAATGAAAATCCACTTTCTCAGTAGGTGTAGACCATCCCAGATACCCCACAGTGCTCACGGCTTCACAACCACCTCATTAAACCACCTGGAATAGCTGGCTTGCATTTTGTTGTAGCTTCCAAATCCTTGCAATTAATTTATGAGGTAAATGATATTTTTGAAGATCTTAGGTTAAAATGTGGAAATAAAATTTTAATTTGTTGAAAAAAGTTCCAATATATACTAAAAAGTCCTAATATGTAGTATGGTGCTATTGTTAAAAAAAATTCTCATATTCTTTTCATTTACTGAACATTTATTGTTGTCATGACTCAGTGGGAAAAAAATTGACATAGTCAAAAAGTGATCTTTCATGATCTCTGGATTTCTTTCTGGCAGATCTGACATTCTTCTGGCCAGAGGAAGCAGGGTAAAGCTGTGATTTCTGCTGGAACAATCCATGGAGTCTTTAAATTCATGACACTTTCACTCAAAAACAATAATGAAGATTGATGCCAATAGTGATAATGAGGATAGTAGTAATAATTGAGGAAATATGCAAGGGTTGTTTAGAGCACAAATAGACATTTTAAGCCTCCTTTCTACCCCTCTTTCTTGGCAAGTAAAAAAACTAATGGAAAGAAACACAATTTGTTTATATGATGACAGTAAAAATTTGATGTTGACACTTCCTTAGGTTTCTTTTTAAGTTCTGTGTCACTGTTAATTACAGTTATGATAAAAAATTATGTGATCTATTGCTATTAACTTGAGTGGTTGCATTTCAATTAGTTGGCACTATGGTGATCCTATTTTATGAGAAACAAAATCTATGAGAAATATAATAGTAATGAAAAGGTCAAAATAATAAGAGTAACTGGACAAGGTAGCATATACCTGTAATCCCAGTGACTCAGGAGGCTGAGACGAAGGATTGTGAGTTCAAAGCCTATCTCAGTAACTTAGGAAGACCCTAAGCAGCTCAGCGAGGCCCCATATCCAAATAAAATATAGGAAAGGGCTGGGGATGTGGCTCAGTAGCAAAGTGCCCCTGGGTTCAATCCCTCGTACCAAAAAATAAAATAAAATATAGTAATAATAATAAAATTAATGTGTACTTTTACAAAAATATAAATAAATAAAAAGTATAATACCACTTCAGTTTATATCATGTATTTTTGAATGTATTTCACTTTTCAATTACATTGGGGATTTATCACTGCCAGAGATAATGAGTCATACAAACTCTAAACCTGTATAAGAATTATTAGCCATTATTGTGTTACCAAGTAAGCACCTACCCTATTTAGGAATTATTTTGATTGATAGAAAATAATGACCATCTTAGGGAAAATGAGTCATAAACATAACTTAAATTTCTTGACTTATTTGTAGGGCATGCACTATGGTTATTAAAACCACATTTCACCATGTGGCAGGGTTATGTCATTACACATTTTGTAAAAGTAAATGTTATCAAAATTGTAGACCCAAAAAATATGCCAAATTTATTGTCAGAAAGGACTTTCAAAATTTTGGTTTTATCAAATTCATGATAAACATATTCATTCCACATCTAATAAGATATTGTGAACTAAATTTATGAATCATGAATTTATCAGGACACATGTGAATTCATCCCTGAATTTGGCAAACATTTATAGAGATCCTACTATGTGACAGACAAAGGAATGTAAAGGTAATCAAATGACATAACCTTATTGGGCATTAATAACCATGTTTCAAATAAGACATTCATTTCAGTTTATGGGTACCTGACTGAGGAAAAATTTAAATAACCAAATGTGGATTTTTGTAACTACTATATTTAGTGTGAACTCCCAGACACCATCTTAGACCATTTGAATCTCCATTTAAACCAAACTGATGACCACGTGATGATGCACATGACAAATGATACCTAATGATATTTTTCTATTGATGGAAATGTATTAAAATTCAATTCAATGTGATATATTTTAAAGTATTTATGTTTTCTTCTGATAGTCATAACATAGCATAATTCTGTTACAATGAAGTTGCCCCTGGGTTCCATCCCTTGTACAAGAAACAAATAAAAAAAATCCTTTCATTGCAGTTGAATATAAATTGTTGTAGATTCATATCTGAAACCCTTAATTATGAACCATAATATATTTTGGGCTTTAGGTTGTTAAAATTTCAAGACTCAATTGCATATATTTTCTTATTAAAATGGAGATATGAAGGGCATCTAGGTTGCTTCCACAATCTGCATTTTGTACAACCATAGAAATGAAAAGTTGTACCCTGTCTGTGCACAATGAATCAAAATGCAGTGTGTAAAAATAAAAAAAATAAAGTTAAGAACCACTGTTAAAAAAATGGAGATATGAAAGATAATAAACTCTATGAAGAAATAATAAACTGAAATTCCACAACTTACTATGCTTAATCATAGACCAAAGTATAGTTTTGCCCCAAATTTATTCCTCTGATTTTTGAAACAATCATATTCAACTATTTAAACACATGGAAAGCAATAATCATAAGAGTTTCACATTTTCTGAATTCTCACCATAAACAAAGCAAATAAATTGTGTTTATTTGACTCTTCCCTGGCCATGTTTATGGCTGCAACATGCCCATAAAGGCAAAGCAGTTTTTCATCAAAGTGCCTAGATCAACAGAAACTAACCAGGGTATGGTGTCAAGGACACCCAGTTACTTCCTGGGGACCCACTACTGAATATAAAACTGAAAGTTTCGAATTTGTTTCAGTCTTGTGCATCTTACGTTTTGATGTTTGATGGGTCATATCATAACCTTGAAAAATCCCTCACCTATAGCAAATCATTTTAATGTGCCCTTAGGTAACTAGAGAATTAAAAAGTATGTTTCTTATGTTAAAAATTCTTCAGAGTGGTCCTGCCAGATTTTCCCATAAGATAGTCATTCAAATGAACTTGACTCTTGTGGTAAGTTTATAGGGCCGCTGGGCTTGCGACTTGGTGCTCTAGAGTAGTTAGCTGTTCTCATGGTAGTATTAAAATGATCATTTCCCATTTATTATGCATGCCTTCGTTCAATTGCCCTCAGTTAATTGTGAAAGTATCATATTAAAACCAGTTCAGAAATTAATGTTGAGGACAATTATAAAAACAATTGTTACAAAAAGGGTGATCTATAAACCAATTATGATCTACTTTGGAAAAAAACTGAAAATAATTACAACTGTGTATAGATAAAATTTGTAATATCAACCTGCCATTCATGACCCTTGCATTTAACCTAGAGAACAACAAAATGTTAGACACAAAAAGGTCTTGCCTTTCACTAAACTGTCTTAAAGAGGTATAGTTGTAAGGATGGATTGCACCTCTAATTACTGCTCTTTGGTTAAGTGTTTCTAGTTTAATGATTTCCAATGGATGGAACTTATTCCTCTGAGAGCTAAGTATCTTCTAAGAATATTTAGCAAAATAAGCAGCAAATATACAAAGAACCTGCTTTGTTCTAATGTACTAAATATGAAAGGTTGGATTTTCCCCAGTATCAAAGTCTAGTACTCTTTTAAGTGCTTAGGGAATCACATCAACTTTTCCAGGCCACTTGGGTATCATTTACTGTACTGTAGCAGTAACAATTTAGGAAGAATTAAATGTTATAACCTAGAAGTTAAAAAGGCCTTTTTTCCTATGGGCCATCTTTGTACCAACCCTATAGATAATTCCTTTTAATTAAAATAAATTTTATCATAATGAAGATAAGTAATTGGCATCATATGCATAGCAAATCATGATATAAATGTCTCCCTAACATTTCACACTATAGGTACAATTCTTCAGGATATGCTGTTTCAGAGGTAGTCAAAGAAATGTTAGTGTTCAAAGGCACAGAACTGTAAGAACTCTAGTGGTATTTTATTCATTTTAGTGATGGAAAATTTGTGCCATCTAGCATTATATGATATAATATTTCTAGCCTTTTAAAATTTAATTTAACAATGGACAAATGCACAAAAATGTGTATGTTTCCAGGGTCAGTTAATAGAACACAGATCTGTTTTAGTTCAAGATTTACTGGCTTTCAAATCCTTTTCATAATCAAATAAAGTTGTTGCTATTGAGAGAAGGATTGAAGGTCACCATATTATGAGATAATATTTTTTGTTAAGTGATGTTTTTACTTCATTTTATTTGGTTTGGTTTGACAAGTTGCATCTAAATGATAGCATAATGACCAATGCTAAGAAGCATAAATATTAACTTCCAAATCATATGAGCCAGACAAGTGGCTTGAGCTACCTATTTATTTTTAAACATAATTTCATGGATTACACTAATGATTTCAACTTACAAATTCTTAAATCATTAATAAATCTGGAGATGCTTGATGAACATCCTAAAATTTCAAAAAGTACTTCTTGAAAGTTAACTGTGGGATAGAATGATTGACTACCTTCAAAATCAGTCTGATTTGCTATTGCTTTTCTGTGTAAAGGGAAAAACTTTTGCTATCATATGTAAACAGTATTTGAAAAACAAGTATTCTTAGAAAATGATACAGTATTTCAAAGTGAAAATCAAAATAATAATTATGCTAATGTATTTGATAACATTTTATATTTTATTTTTTCAAAGGTAATGAACACATTCTTATGTCATTAATCATTCAACACTTATGTAAAAGGAGTGATCAGCAAAGTCTGCAAATGCAATGATCAGCAAAATCTCTGTTCCTCCTCCCTGTCATCCTCTACCGTGTTATCCTCCTTATTCTCTAATCAATTTGATGCTACACAATCTACACAATCTATCCTGTCACTCAAGTGAAAAGTCTAATTACCCTTGATTTCTCTGTCTCTCTCCACACCACAGTCAATATTGGCACTTGTGTCTCCTAAATACTTTTTAAAATCTTTTCTCACTCCTTCATCATTAGTATTACTGTCCTCATTTAAAATCAAAGCATCTCTCTCCTGGACAACTTCGATAGTCTCTTAACTACCTTCTTTTCTGGCTTCTGATCTTATTCTCTCCAACCTATCCTACACAGCACTCCCTTGAGGTTCTATTTAAACCAAAAATCATCTCTTAAAACTCTTCAGTGGGTTTCTTTTCTCTAGGATGGTGTTCAAACTCCCTTGTATGCCACAACTGACTTACCTTGACCAAGACTCATTCAATTTCTCTTGAACTTAAAGATTTATCAGCACTGATGTTCTTATAGTGTCTTATAGTTCTCTACCCACATTAAGTTGTTTTCTGCCTTGATGGCTGTTTCCTACAATGGAAATGGTATTTTCTGCAATGGGAATGCCCTTACTCCCACATTCACCATGGTAATTTCTGTATGATTTTTTTGTTCTTAAGATTCAGGTTGCACATGTCTATCACTACTGTTCCATTATTTAATCAATATTTACATGTGCATTGATTTTCCTGGTGCATCTTACCTATCTTTAGCTCTCTGGAACCTAGGACAGTGATTAGAATAAAAGTATTCAATATGCGGTTTTGAATAAACTGGCATACTCAAATGAGCATGTCAATTTCAGAGTGTTTATCCATGTTGACAGAAATGTGAACAACCCAACTTAATCTGCATGATTCAACCAGACCTTCACTGAGTCATCTGTTGAATTACCACTGTGAAGGTCAGATAGTATTGTAACTCCTTTAAAAGCAATTCAAAATGTGGTCACTCTATGATTCACAAATGAAATAAATTCCAAAATATGTTATCAGTTTATCTACTTCACATGGGAGAATATTGTACTGTGTACTGAAATATATTCCTTAAAAACTACCATGGGTTCTTTCAAGATGAAGGCAAAGACCCTCACCACCTCTCAGTGGTTAAATGATATATTGCCAGAAACTTCATCATCAGGTTGTATATGATTCACATGTCTAAATGTGATGTATCTTTATGATATGAGCAAGAAAATTATCATATTCATCAAATTGTAGCCAATGCATTGGATTTTTTCCTTCAATCTTTTATATATCTGAAGTTCAACCATACATTCACTTAAGAGTCAATATTATTTTCGACTTGTACAGTCCGTTGATTCTCTGATCTCATCTCATCTTTACTGTGGCCTACTAATGTGCAAAGACCAATGCAATACTTGCTAACTGCCTGTGAATATAGCTTCCAGATAACTGTGGCTTTTTTAATGGCAGAGGTCCTGCCTTTTCAGATCTTAAAGATGGAAGAGCTTTCAACAATAGAAAAATGAGGGTTACATAAAATCTTTCCACCACTGTTCAAATTCTATTCGAATTAAAAAGCTCTCCGACAAGAAGTTAATAAATCTGCTGAGGTGCTAGCAAGACACAGAACCAGCACACAGCCTTTCCTTTCAGTTCACAGAATACCCTGTGGTGAAGGTGTTGATGTTACAAAGGAAAACTGATTTCAATTCAAAGAAAGATATTTAATTCATACAGAATTTCTTCCTGTTGCTGAGTGATGCTTTGTAGGAAACACAAATTGGAGTCAAAGAACTAAACTCTATTCTCAACTGTGTCACTGTCTTGTTGCTTTAGGTTATGAGAAGTCACCAAGGCAATTATCTCTCTCTTTTTCAACATGCACAAATACAGACATTTTTTCCCACAAATAAGGAAAGAGAATCAGTTAGAAAGTGTTGTGTCTTTATTAAATTTCCGTTTCAGTAAGTTAAAGAATATTAAACTGAATTACAGAATTTAAAGGAATTATGAGCAATATTTTATTTGGTCAGTATTACTGGTAACATTTTTTGTATGTAGAGGTCAAGATGGGAAAATATATACCTGAAAGAAACATATGCTCTATTCTCAAAAATTTCACAAGTCTGAGAAGAGAAAAGCAATGTAGCTCATACCAGGAGAGGAAGAAGACAATTTAAAGGGATCAGGTTTAGTTCAACATGGCTATAGCATGAAGTTTAGGGATTGGGAGGCTTGAGGCTAGAAATTTAAAGAAGCTGATATGAGAGAGAATTTGTTTTCAGAACAGTGAACATACGTCTGTAAAGGTGGTTAGATTCTAGAATATAAAGTCTTGAATAGCAGCCTAAGGGGGTTGGTCTCCTCTCTGTGGGAATCAGGAAGCGTATTATGACAAATGGTATGAGAAAGATTCATCCTGGGGTAAAGTAGAAAGTGCAGAGAATGAAAATAGAGCTCAGATAGCATTTTTACCAAATTTTGCAAACTCAATGATACCAGCCTGTCTTAGTCAGCTTTTCCTCTGATCTGACTTAGAGACACAACCAGAACAATTATAGAGGAAGTAAAGTTTATTTAAGGGCTCACAGTTTCAGAGGTCTCAATCCATAGACAGCAGGCTCCATTCCTCGGCTCTATTCTTGCCTCAACGTGAGGCAAGAAAGCATGGTGAAAGAGTGTGGCAGGGGGAAGCAGCTCACATGATGATCAGGGCACAGAGAGAATCTCCACTCTCCAGATACAAAATATATACCTCAGCCACATCCCCATTGAACCACTTCCTCCAGCCACACCCCACCTGCCTCCAGGTACCACTCAGTTAATCCCATTAGGGATTAATTTACTGATTAGGTTAAGGCCATAACCCAACCATTTATCCTCCGAATCTTCTTGCATTGTCTCACACGTGAGCTTCTGAGGGACACAACATCTAAACCATAACACCGCCTGGATGTGGTATCATGAATAAAAAAAAAAAAGAAAGAAAAAAGAAATTGCTAGTAATGAGAAATAGTACAAATAGGATTTGATGCCTGATGGGATAAAGGTGAAACATTCCCTCTGAAAGATGTCTCTTAATGCATGGCCTGAAATTGAATGTTCAGAAGTGCCTGTATTTAGAGAGGGTATAATAAAAGGGCATGAACCTGGGCATGGTGATGCACCCTGTAATCCCAGCAACTTTGGAGGCTCATGCAGGAGGATTGCAAGTTCAAGGCCAGCCACAGTAATTTAGGAAGGCCCTAAGCAACATAGTGAGACCCTGTCTCAAAATTAAAAATAAAAAAGGACTGGAAATGTGTCTCAGTGGTAGAACATATTTGGGTTCAATCTCCAGTATAAATAGATAGATAGATGATAGATAGATGATAGATAGATAGATAGATGATAGGTAGGTAGGTAGATAGATAGATAGATAGATAGATAGATAGATAGATGATAGATAGATAGATAAGTCAGTCTGAGACTTATTTAAAATTCAGGAGACTAGAAGAGAACCAGAATGGTAAATGTGCCAGAGAGGAAGGAAACTGGTTTCTAGGCAACCCAGTTTTCCCCCCATACTCTTGTCTCCTTGTATAAGACCCTGTTCAGAAATAATCTCTTTCAAGGAAACTTTTTATGTGTCGCTACTTCCACTACTACCCTACTCTTTCAGAGGTAATCAACTCCTTCTTTTAAGCCAATGCTCTACTTCAGCAACATCTAATGCATGTCTAATAAATCATAATCTCATCCTAATGTCAAACAATTTCATACTTATTTTACATACTAAGCTATGAGGTAATAATGTCTGGCCTCAATTTCCTCAGTGCAAGAATAGTTAGAACAGGAGGAAAACTTCATAGGAGGATTCATGCATTTATTGGGATTGGAGAAAGGAGTGGACTGGAGAAACTTGGAATTGCCAACCAAGGGGGTGGCCTGGAATCTGTAAGAGAATGCAGTGGGCATAGCAAAGCTTTTCAAACTTTTTACTACCATATTCAGGTAGCAAGGACAAGAAATATTCAAGTGTAGTTCCAGAGGATAATCCACAATGGAAAATTGCAGTAATTAAAATCAGGTTCATTCAAGAGGTTAGAGACAATAATAAAACTTCACTGGTCAAGGAGATCTTACTGGATATGGCTCAAGAACAATCAGAGGGTTAATGATGTTGTTCTGGCCCCAAATCTGTCATTCTGGGAATGGAGAAAAGTCATGGTGCAGATGAAGTCTGAAGGTCATCTGCTGGAGAAGGTTCCTCTTGCTAGTCTTTTTTTTCTATTTAGGCTTTCAGCTGATTGGATGAGACACATCTGCATTATGGAGAGCATTCAGTTTTATGCATAGTTCATTAATTTAAATACCCTCCAAATTTGCCATCATTCCACGCATGCCAGAAAGTCACCCAAATCTGTTCCATGCAAAATTGTCACTCTGCTTCACAATTTCCTTTTTCCTTCTTTGCTTTCACCATTCATATTTCATGCATACTCAGTGACCATATGAGCTGAAATCTCAGCAGGAAACAAGGAGGGGCTTCAGAAAGAAACCAAAATGAATTCATTCAAAAAATATCCTGACCTATGAATTATTTCCCAAAGCAGGTGATTACCAATACAAATCACCAAAGCCAGAAGAGAAATCTCAACTTAATCTAGTTCACATTAGATATAAAACAGTGACACTGTATAGGTAGGACATAGACCCCCAGGGACTTTTATGTCTTACTATCCAGACCCTGTGAGTACATAAACTTACATAGCAAAAGGGAATTAACGTTGCAGATGGAATTAAGGTTACTAAACATCTGATTTTATAATAGATTATCCTGGATTGTACAGATGAGCTCAAGGTAACCATAGCAATCTTTAAAGAGGAAGAGGTTAGAAGCAGAAATAAAAGTCCTTTCATGTGAAATGTGTCAATCAACTCTTTCAGGCTTCTAAGGTGGAAGGGAGCCAAAGAACAAAATTTGTGGGAAGCCTTTTGGTGCTGGAAGAGGCGAAGACAAGATTTTCCTAGAGAGCCTTCAGAAAGAGCACAGCCCTTAATTTCAGTCCAGTGAAAACTGCATCAGACTTTGGACTTCAGAACTGTAATTAATGAGTTTTTTCTGTTCAAGCTACTAAATTTGTTGTAATTTGTTACAGAAGCAACAGGGAAATAGCACAGAAACTTTTGATAGAGCAAAATTCTAATTGTTTTTATTATAATAATCAGACTGAGTTCTTAAAAAGGGAACACATTGGTGAAATAGAAATAATACTGGAGTAAAATGGGAGTTAGAAAAAAGTCCTGACTTTACTCTTGACCTTTATAAAATAACCAATCAAATGGCTTGGGACAGTGCTTAAACCTCCCATCCCCTACACAACAAATAATGAGATCAGATAATATCTATGGTTCCTTGCAGTTATAAATTATTATGAAAAGATGACTGAGTTCATTTGTGTGTGTTTCCACTGTTATAGCTTATCATGTGTAAACTTCCTGAAGGTTTCTGAATTTCTTAGGGAATGTACTTTCCTACAAAAGGGACAGACTTCTGAAAAGGGAATCCTAAAGAGTTCTTGACAACAGTAGAAGATCACGTGGGATCGGAAAATTTCTTGACATTCATAAAACAGCAAATAGATAGGAATTTTTACCATCTGCATCTCTAGACTAATGTCTCCCATATTGGGCCAGAATGAACTAGAGATCTACAAAGCTCCATGCAGAATCTAGTCTCACTCATTCCAAGAGCATGCTCCCAGGCAACCTCCTATTTTGGCCACCTCTGTTTACCTCTCTCCATGTCACAATTCTTTGCTGTTGGGGTTCACCTGATAAAAGTGCTGAATTTTAAAATTCAAAGCATCTACTTTGACTCTGTTGGCCCTTTGATCTCGAGGCTGTATAAAACCATCCATTGTGGTAGCCACATATGGGACATTGGTGAATAAAGATAAAGGACTTGCTCTAGAAAGAGACAAAGGAAAAGAAGCAGATGTGCAAACAAGCAGAGAGGACAGGCTATTGAGCCCAGGATGTAGATGGAGAGGTGAATGCACTCCAGAGAGAGACAGAAGGAAACATGATGAATGACAACCGCCTACCTCTCAGTTCCAGGAAGTCACAGCTGCTTTTACTTTTGAGTAATAAGAATGTTTCTGCAATCTCTCCCTTGTTAGTTAATTAACTTTTATTAACAGATGACAATTATGCATATTTGTGGAGTACAGTGTTATGTTTCATTACATTTACACATTGTGTTGATCAACTCAGGACAATTAGGTTGTCCATTAATTCAGTAGATATTGTTTCTTTGTGATGAGAATATTCAAAATCTTCTCTTCTAGCTGTTTTGAGTTTATATGAGAGAATATTATTAACTACAATCAACAATCTGTGCATCAAAAAACCAGAGCCTATTCTTCCTATCTGATTATGACTTTGTACCCATTAACCAATCTCTCCGCATTTCTTCTTTTCCCCTACGTTCAGTAGCCCCCTAGGAACCACCACTCTGATCTTGACATCAATGAGTTCACCTTTTAAAATTCCATGTATGAGAGAATATTCCATACTTGTCTTTTTGTGCCTGGCTTATTTCACATGCACGTTACTGCAAACAAGATCATTTCATCCATTCTCTTGGCTGAATGGTATTTCATGTGTGCATATGTCACATTGTTTCAATCTATTCACCTCTCCATGGATACCTCCATTGACTCCATACCTCAATTTCTGTGAATAGTGCTGCTATAATCATGGGAGTACAGGTATCTTCTTGATTTGCTGATTTCATTTCCCTTTGATATATATCTGTCCTTTTTAAGGAGCTAATGTGTATTGCTTCTTTTCCTTGTAATCAAACAATCTCTGCCCACAACAATAGGCCTTCACCAATATGGCCCATATTTTTCATGAAAATATCAAAATACTTATAAAAAATCCATTTAAAATAATCATATTATTCTGTGAGAAAAACACTCAATTGTTATCTAATAGCTATTCAAATATATAAATTAACAATTTCAATTCACAGCATTTGAATTAAAAATTGAAATGTTTCAAGATACTTTCTCCTCTCTCTCTCTGTCTGTAATGTGTTTATCATTTCCATTGAGAAACCTAAGCATGAATGGACGAAATATATACTTATTACCTGTTAGAGAATTAACCCTGTTAGTTGGGGGGGGAAGGCTATACATTGCCTGCTAAAATCCTCTTGACTTTGTAAGTACTTTTATTAAAAAGTAAACTTTTCTAGACATAAAGGTTATTTTGTTTATAACCAAAAATGATGAATGAAGATTTTTACCCCAGGATACAGTTAGATATTCCTTATTTAAGAGAAGTATACAGCCCTATTTTGCATTATATTCAAATACATGAATGTTTTAAATTTTAATATTTTGTCTTGGTTCTGTAAGAGATCATGCCAATTTCTTTTGTACCTAGGGATTTTTTCCATTGCTTCATATATAAATATACAAAACTTCACAAAAGTGGAATTTATTGATGTATTACTGGTGGTGTGGAAGTGACAGCTTGTCATATGCTTTGCAAAGAAAGTCATTAGCCAAATGGAAATTTAGGTCAGCTAACATTTCTGAATGATATTTAGGGGATCACTGAAATTATTGAAAATGTGCTTCATACTTCATCATGCAAATGTCAAACTTTATTCCTTATTCATTTATTTACAGTCATGTTCCCAATGTTACTGGAATATGCTACCAGTGAAGATCTGTCATGTAATAGAATTAACCCTTCCATATTTCTTTTTTCTTAAATATTATTCCACTGCTTTTATTTTTAAACTTTTCATTCCATCTCAGATATCTTTCCAAGCCAGGGAACATAGCATTAACTGCTTTTCCTTTAACAGCTCTAAGACCCTCTTCTGCATGGTGATAGTAGGAACTGCTGGACCCAAAACTTCTAAAATATATTGTGCAAAACTGATTATAATAGGCATACATAGAATTGTCATTGTCACCAATTTTGTAAAAGCAAAATACAAAGAAAAACATACACGATCACTAGTATTGGACTGACACATAGGCATTAAAAACACTGCAATGTAAGCATATTTTGATGACAAGGAAATTCTCCCATATTTCTGATTTTTTAAAACTGAGGTAAAAAATTGCTGACTCTCATGTCTATGAGTAAATCCTGATGCACATAAATATATATTTGTATATGTACAAACACATGTGAAGGGAACTAAATATTTAAGAGCATAGGTGCTTATAATTCCTTTCCTTTCACATACTTTTTTTTGTATCAAGGATTGAACCCAGGGCAACTTAACCACTGAGCTACATCTCTGCTCCTGTTTGGTTTTGAGACAGGGTCTCACCAAGTTGCTTAGGGCTTTGCTAAATTGGCGAGGCAGCCCTTGAACTTGTGATCCTCCTGCCTCAACCTCCCAAGTGTCTGGGATAACAGGCATCTGCTACCATGTCTGACTCCTTTCACATCTATTAAAGAGAATGTATAATCAACCTGTGCTACTTAATTGGTGGCAAAATCAGTGGATGAATTTCCATGAATCCCAGTTGCCCCACAGCATCATCAGAGTGACCACAAGTTAGATGATAACAAAAGAGAATTTAACTAGCATAGATAGGAAAAGAAGTTAGGAAAAGCTAATGAACAAAAATGTAATGAACTGCACTTTTGGAGATTGTGTGCTATACTTTCTTCAATATAATAATCCAGAAAACATGGATTAAAAATTATCATAATCTTCAAGATTTTCAGTCAGAATTATTTTTCTTTGAATTTGTCACCATGCTAAGATTGAATTTAGGACCACAAAAAAGATCCCCTGGTATTATTTGGGAGTCACAGAAATATGTATTTATATGCATTAACATGTTTAAGCACCTATTGTGTTGCAATGGATTTATATATTTCAGTTTAAGTAAAAAATACAACAGGCAAAATTATGTGAACATTAGAGACTAATGTTGTAGCAATGCCCTCAAAATATGACCTAGGACTAATGCAAATACCTCATGATTAAATTCATATCCTCTGAAACTGATCTTTGCATAGTCCTGGCATTTCTTTGCTGATCATCTTCATTTCCAGTGATCATTTTCTTCTCTTTAACCCATTCCCATGATCAGGTGTTAGAATTTGTTACTACTACTAATTGTATAAACTTCAGATTCTCCATTTTATGTATTCATCTGTGCATTTTTAACCTTATTCTGTTAGATCAATCTCTCTAGTATCCTGATTCCAGTGACCCTTCCACTCCATTAAGACCTCTGATTCATTGACCCTACTGTTTTCCCATTCTCCCTCAACCTCATCCTTCATATCTGGCTTAAATTCCATCAGAGTCATTACTGTTACTCCCTTGCATTGACCTTCCCACCTTTATTTTGATTCCTCCATTATATTTGGTGAGGAAAATCCCAAACATAGTTTTTTTGGTTCCAGTTTTATAGTCCACATCTGTTCAAAGAAATATTCAAAGTCAATTTATGGTTTCAGAGCTTTCATAGGTTTCCAGGGCTGCCAGTCAATCCTACTATCTTCTCCTAGATGAATACTTTACACCTTCCTTTCTGTTTCACACCACCAACCCTCTTCTCCAACCACACTCTTCTAAATATCTTAATAACTACTTGGAGAAAATGGAAATGGCCAGTGACCTTATCCTCACACAATCAAATTAAGTCCTTTACATACAATGCCTTCTGACTCTTCCCTCAGCAAGAAGTGTAATGAAGATAGTTTGTTCCATTCTATTTCTAGTATGCCCCTAACACCCAGAAGAGTGATGGACAAATAATAACCCATAAATAATTTTTGAATGAATTCAGTCTATTAGCTGACACCCAATAAATACAGTACTGTCTACAATATCAAATAGTTTATTCTTTGTTTATCTTTTTAGTGCCTAGAACAGTACAGCATATTTAGTTCTTCACAAAATTGTATGGAAGTATAAGCATGTTTGAAATTTCAGGACATTTAATCTGAGGTACTAAAAAAATATACTCAAATCAGATTTAATTACAGTATGTCCATTTTACTAAGGGATTTTCTAATTGTAGTTTAGGAAATTGGTAAAAAAAGAAAAGCTGATGTTGAATTAATCAGAAATTTCAAAGCACTGCTTTTTCTTGTAAGTTCAACATATTCAAATGCAATAATTATTTTTTTATTTGTAACTGATATTTATAAGGAATATTTAAAAGGACATTTACTCCCTTCTCCAAGAGCTATATTATTTTGTTTTGTTAGAAAGGGTAATCTTAAGTGTAATGGACAAATACATACATAGCATACTGAATAAATCACATTTAATTCAATAGGCATTTCTTCAGGGATCATGTCCTTCATGGATTCTTGTTACTTCAGTGTGGAAGCTATCTTATTTTTCAGGATAAAATGGAACAAATAAATGCTCACAAAACTCATTAAGATTACTGAATTAGTTATCTGAACTTAAACATATTTTGTAGTCTGTAAACTTATGTTTTTGTGAACATCATAAGATTGAGATTTTGTAGTTGATTTTTCATTGGAGTAAACTTTCTCATCTCTATACTTGACAGTTTCTGACTCTGATTTCATTCTCTATTAAATTTATTGATAAAAATACCAGAAAGAGAACAATTTCTGAAATTGTCTTTACATTTATTGCTATAAATTGCTCAGCATATTTTATTCAATAACAATTTCCAATTTTCTTGTTTTCCTCATCCATTGACAGTCTGTAATGTCACAGAGAATTGAAGTCATGTTATTTACACATAAAACTGAGACCAACAATGCACACTCTTAAGAAATATATTCAACTAAGATAACTTGGTTTAAACATATATATACACATATATACATATACACATATACTTGATCATGTGATCTCTATTTTGATGACAAAATAATTTTTTCCTGGAAACCACGTAAAAAACTGACACACATAAAATGGTTCATATTTTCTTCAGTAGCAGTATTTTCTTACTAAAGTATTGAAATAAATCACAGACATAACCAGTAATGGATCATAAAAACAGATATTTCCTGGTCCTGCTAGTTAAGTAACATATAATGTACTTATTACTTGTTCTGCATAATCGTCACTTTTCTTTTGGTACCAGTGATTGAACTCAGGGACATTCGACCACTGAGCCACATCCCCAGCCCTATTTTGTATTTTATTTAGAGACAGGGTTTCACTGGGTTGCTTAGCACTTCGCTTTTTGCCTAGGCTAGCTTTGAACTTGAGATCCTCCTGCCTCAGCCTCCTGAGTTGCAGGGATTATAGGCATGCACCACCACCCCTGGCCAATAGTCATGTTTTTGAAGAAAATTCAAATCTACCATAACCTTAGTATTCTTTTCTCCAAATCAGAAATCTTTGTATCCTCTCTATGCTTTATCTATCCTTTTATATGGCAAAATTTTATTCATCCTTAAAGATTCAGACCAAAATTGCTATCTCATTAAAAATCCCTAAGATCCTTCATCTTCAAAAAGTAAAACATAAGGTGATCTTTTCTATGGTTTAGTTGATATACCTCAAAGTAACTTTACTCAACTTCACCTCCCTCTGTCTTGTGCTACATTTCAAGATAACTCTGGGGTTTCCTGTATGGTTGAGAATGTATCTTCTCATCCTTGTTCAGGGCCTAACAGGGTTCCTGTGACATATAATAGGTGCTCATCAGTGTGTTCTAAGCCGATTTAAGTTCATATATTTCTCAAGTCAGTGAAATGTCAATGTTTGATTTAATAGGAAGAGGCCACTTTTCTTAAGCCTAGTTTTGATTTGTTTGCACATAACTATTACCATAGAACAGTCTTAAAATTAGAATTCCAAAGTATTATAGTTTAAATATAAGGAACATATATTCATTGTAGATAAAAATTAGAAATAAAAATGTCCAAAAAGAAAAATTATAAAGTTATCTGAAATTCTACCCCTAAAGATAACTACTTTAGCATTCGGCATATCTTTCTGGACACTGTTCCCAAGCTGAATTCCACATGAGGTTCTCAATAGAGAAATTATACCCAGCCAAGATAGCTAATGGCAAACTGTGGTTAATTAGTCTGGAACTATTATCTAGATGAAATCTTAAAACAAAGATTGGAAAGATTTAATTCTTATTTTGGATTTTATCCTACCAAAGTTCTTCATTGATCATAGATAGATAGATAGATAGATAGATAGATAAGTAGATAGATAGATACACATATATACATTAAAAACAGTTGGTTCAGTATTCTAAATTATTTTAATGTTATTCTATTATATCAAAATTCTCATGAGAAATAGATATTAATTTGGTTAAATGTCTTTTAATTTAAGAGCTGTAGTCAATTTAGTCATAAGATCAAATAGGAATAAATAATGCCATAAAATTAGTCATGAGTTGATGTTTTACACTTTCGTTTTCATAATTAGGGTTACATTATTTTAATAAGAAAACCAATAGAATTAAAACAATAGAATTAAAATTAAAGAAACTCATCTTGTATTATCTAAAATACTTAAGTAGTTTACATTTGTCTGTATGTAAAATATATAAAATATGCATGATATATAAAATTGCCCAAAATTTTAAATATTGTCAGGACTATAAGCAAAAATTACCTCATTAGTTAATGGGGCTAAATAATACACATTTTAATAATGTCACAAATTTCTACACTGGTCCACCTAAGTAATCTAAGGTATAGCCAAGTGCTAATTTTAAAGGAATATATTCTCATAGAAGCAGATAATCCCTAATTTATGATGGTTCCATTTAGGATTTTTTCACATTTTAATAGTGCAAAAGCAATAGAAATCAGTAAATCATACTTGGAATTTTGAGTTTTAAACTTTTCTTAGGCTAGCAATATGCAGGATGATACACTATTGTGTTGCTGGACAGCAATAGCAAGTTAAGGTAAGCTGTAACCTCCAGCCACCCATGCAATCAGGAGGATAAACAATAGATATCCTACAATGTGCTGTCACTTAGCACACAGTAGGTTAAGTTATTAAATGCATTTTATATGCTATATTGACAAATTATGAAAATTTATCAGGGAGTGTATCTGTCCTCTTTGCCAAATAGCAATAAATTATCTTCTTAAAAAGAAGAGTAAGAAGGTAATGCACATTATAAGATAAGGCAAGAATTCATTTTGAGAAAATGGACACAGTAAGATCTCACTAGGATTTAGAACAGAATAATTATAATCAGGAAGTTGATTCGGGGGAACTACTCCAGGCCCTAAAGACTTAGAAAGCAGTTATTTAGATGGATGTCATAGAAAGAAACAGTGATCTTTCATCAGTGAACCCACAGTACTGATTGACTTATCAAGGATAGAGCTGGGGTAATGCCTACTTAATTCTCATTTTCTATCTTCCTTCTAATTTTCTCTTGGCCAATGAGGGACTTCTGAAGTCTTGGAAACCCATTGATGCAATCCTTTCATATCAGAGAAAAGTATAGGCCTGATTCAGAGGGCAAGCAGAATATAATCAGAGTAGTTGGTGAACACAAGATAAAAATGATAGGAAGATAAAGATAAATAAAAATCAATACAGAATGTTTTCTTTATTTTCTTTTAAGAGAGATCAGCATATATTTGTGAACAGAGAAAACAACAGGAATTAAAGGATATTGAAGAAAATGTGAAGAAAGAGAATACTAGAGGGAACAAAAGCATTGAGTCGGAAGCTGCTGTATCAATGACAGATACATATCTAAAATGATCAAGGAAGTAGGAAATATGCATCCTTAGTGTCAACTCTCAACTGTCAACACAACCCACAGAACCAATTTCTACTGAAATTTATAGGGACATCTGTTAGACCATTCCTAGATTACTCCTTTTATTTTGTTATTTGAAAAAGCAAGTTGTCTCTCCTATTAAAATTTATTTAGGATAATATTGATATACTTAATTCAACTAATATATTAAATATTTTATCAGTTGATATAATTGTAAATGATTGCATTATGTAAGACATTTTTATGTTATACCAAACAAATAGAACAAGTCCCTAATCTCTAAGAATGAAAAACAGCCTGGAGGAATAAAATATGTAAAACTCTTTTAGTTCACATTACTCTAAACACTGTATAATAAGAAGAAAAATTTTAGAGAGAGGATAATGAATTTTGAAGAATAACTGAAAAATGTTTTACACTAATATGTATGTCACTGTTCTCACAGTTGAATTTAAGTCTTAATTGATAATGATCAGTTTGAAAACATATAGTTTTATTGAGTTCATGCAATGCCTAACTTAGTTTCTTCAATGTTGCTAATTCTAATGATGTTTCAAATTATATTCATCGATTACATCAATAAATGCATTAATTCATTGATGATGGACATTCCCATAAAGCCTGAATAGCTTAGAAACTAAACAGAATAAAGAAAAATATGACATCCTCAAAGTTATTGTAGTGGATGAAGAGATGAACAAGGTTAAGGCAAACTAAGTTCACTTCTCAGAAACATATTGAAGTAAATCTTCAAAATACTTGAGTTATATTCTTTTAAATTAAATTATGGTGAAGGAACCTACTGCTGCATTCTAAATGCTGTGTTCAAGAAAATGTAATGGGCAGACAGGAAATGTGGCAGGTGAATGGACCACTATGCGATCTTAGATGACATTTCTAATGTTGCTTTTTTGCTACCTTATTAAGATGATAATTAATCTCATTTTAAAACCCTTGAACCTTCCCTTGTTATAATTTATTTCAACGTGTTATGTGTTATATATATATATGTGTGTGTATATATATATATGTGTGTGTGTGTATATGTGTGTGTGAGCTGTATATGACAGCTCATACTGTCAATGAAATTTTCCTTATATCTAACTCACATCTCTCATAATGTTTTTAGAGGGAATATGTAATTTTTCTATGGATAAATATTCTACCAAAGGCCCCAATTATATTAACTTTCTTTAAAACAACCAAAAAATTATAGTGGAACATCCAGGTGATATGATTAAGAATCTCTACCAAATGCCTTAAAAGAACATGGACAATGATTGGAAGAGGCCAGCCAATCTCCTGAACGACCAGTTGACACTGTGTCACTCTGCTCTCTTCTCCCACTCTCTAAATTCTTCTAATGTAGACAGTTCTATCACAGGGCTGTGGTTGAATGTGGGTCCAGCTTGTGTGAGGTCCTGCATTCAATCCCCAGCAATCACAAAGTACTATTATATGATCACCTCATCCAATTAAGCATCTATTAACTTTCTAAAATAGACCCATGGACTGCTAAATTCAAAAATTGGCAGATTGTAGAGTTGGGGATGTAGCCCAGTGGTATACTGCTTTTCCAGCATGAATAAGACCCTGGATTCAAACCCTAGTACTGAAAAAATAATTGGCAGATTTTTACCAACTAAATTTTTATCTAGTTTATACTGATGACAACTTTTAAATGTATAACATATTGAATAGATTGGTCTCTGTTTCATTTATATACATATATGTACATAAGAAATATGTACAATAATATGAACTCAATGATTCACTAAGAAAACTTGGAATATCTTCAAAAGTGGGGGACTCTAATAAATAATATGCTGATATAAAGAGAAAATAGTTATAATCGAATATGATTATTATTATAGTAAGAGAAACTTTATAAAATATTAAGATACATGTGACAACACAGAAGACCTTATTTAAAAATATAATATGTTATAAAATAAGTGTCCAGTTTGCCAGTGATGTTGGGAGGCCGACACACTGCACACACAAGAAACTCATTTTGCTGCACTATTACTTTCAGTTAAGTGAAATATCTAACGCACCACAACAGAGTCTGGCATAAAGTAGTTACTAAAAAATATTGATTACATTTCCATTTATAACTTATGTATCTTAAGTTCCAAATGGCGATTCATAGTAAGAACTTTATCTTTCTAAAGCACATCATTATAATTCTGCTTCCCCAATCAAGAACTTTTATGTTCATTTATTTTTGTTCTAAGATCAAAACATTTTGGTCAGATCACATATCTTTCCATATTCTGATCTCTTTTTAGCTATCACACATTATCTGTATTTCGTTCAATATTTGACTTCCAATCCTGTATCCTTGCTGCCTTCCTGAATGCCAGACTCTCCACTTCTTCACATTCATTCTTACTCTGCTAGGAACATCAAATGTTTTTCTCCCTCTAGAATGAGTTTACCTAATCTTTCTCCTATTCTTGCCAATCACAGTTACCACTACTGTGAGAGAGCATTTATTAGCTATTATATTCCACACACACTCTTCCATCTGGACTTAATGTTTTACTTGTAATCACCACCATATAATTTAATTCTTATTTATCTTTATATACATTTAAAGGTTTTGAGAAAAAGACAAAAAAAGATTAAATAGTTAAATATTATCACGTGTTATTTTTAAATTTTTCCCATATAAAAGGAAACATATGACATAGTAAGCCATTCATTCACTTACCAAATTTTGACTGAGCACTGATTTGTGTCAGTCGCTGTTTGCATACTTGAGATTAAAACATCTGTGGGGAGCCGGGCGCGGTGGCGCACGCCTGTAATCCCAGCACTTGGGAGGCTGAGGCAGGAGGATCGCAAGTTCAAAGCCAGCTTCAGCAAATTAGCGAGGCCCTAAGCAAACTCAGTGAGACCCTGTCTCTAAATAAAATACAAAATAGGGCTTGGCTCAGTGGCCAAATGCCCCTGGGTCAATCCCCAGTACCAAAAAAATAAAAAACAAAAATAAATAAATAAATAAATAAATAAATAAATAAATAAAATGTCTGTGGGGAAAACAAGATCTTTGTCTGTGTAACAATTACCTGTAATTGAAAAAGTCATATTTTAAAACATGAATGTGAAAACACATAGATTATCTAGCAGTTTACGAAGAAGACATACTACAGGAAAAAATGAAGAGTAAAAGAGTGCATTGGGAATGCAGAGACATGTCCAATTTGAGTAGTGAATGAGAGTTATATTGGAAAGTAGAGATAGTATGAACAATTCTTTTGAGAATTTGAACAATAAAAGCAGAGAATAGGAAACCAGTTTGAAAGGAGAGCAAACCCAGAGAGAAGTTATTGTTCATTTTTTGTTAATTTGAAAAATAACTGAAAATGTAAACTACAAAGTCAATTGAAAATAGAGACAAATTTCAAACAGTTGAACTGTGGGAACACAGACAGAGGGGAGCTGGCCACACATAAATAATTATTTGAGATTTCTTTGAGTTAAGCAAAGCATGATGAACCCTACCTTGGTTTAATTGTATTAATGTGTATTTGTCTAGACATATGCATATGAGTTTTATTCCTCTCTTGCTATCCTGTACAAGGCTAATATAATATAAAAAAAGGAAATGTTCTGAGCAGCATTACTTGGGTCTGTTTGCTTCTGAGGACTTGTTACAGGGAATCAAGATCTGCAGGACCCACCTATTTCAAAGTGGAGATTTTGAACATTGAAAATCCTTATGAGGTGAACTGGAAGGCAAAACTAACTACTTTGCACTGAACAAATTGAACAAAAGTTGCCCTGAATGAAATAACGTGATGCTTGAATCCCTGTAATGCCTAAGAGCTGGATGTTGGCAGATTAGCAAAAGATATCTCTGACCCCAAGAGCAAGTGCAAAGAATAAGTATAAAAGTGTTTCTTGTAATTATTATAATGAATTTTTCAATTGTGGCTGAGGTTCCATAGCCCCCAGGAGGGCTAATGAGGTACTAGATCAGCAATTACACATATTGTTAAAATATCAATCAGCAATGACTATTTCTGCAATTTGAGAAGAAAATTCAAATTAAATTTAATGAATATGTAATGTCTTTAATGAAAGCTATAAAGATTTACATCTGTACAATTTTAAGAAAGCATACATGGGGGAAAATGGAGACTCCATTATTCTTTTTTGTTTGTTCTTTCTAGATATGCATGACAGTAGGATATATTTTGACATATTATACATACATAGAATTACTTGAGCACCCACCTGACTGGTATGGAGCTCCAGCACCTGCCCACCACACCCGGATCCAGCTTCACAGACACGCTGCCCTGCAGCTCCCCATTTACCAACTCATTGGGATGCTTCTGCCACCAACTTGAATTATCCCCACCACCACAGCCATCATCCTTAGTTGTGGCAGCTTCCATTCTGGGACACGTGCTAGAGACTAGAAGCTCATTACCAAAGTTAGCTGCTGCTGCTGTCACCAACTTGGGACATGGCCACTGACACCCAGGGATAACAGCCAGGACTTGAAAGATTATCACCAAGGGCCCTGTAGGCTTGGTTGCATTGAGCTATCCCTGCTAGGTGTGCTAATAGCCACCATCATGCTGCAGAGGCAGGAGAGAGCCTTGCAAGGGTTTGGTAGGTGGGAAAAGAGTTTAGAGCATCTTGATCCCAGCTCATCCAACCAATCAGCCTGGCACTCACCAGGATTCAAGAGACAACGTGGGAGTACTTATTGGGACCTGACATCAGCCTGGTCCATGATTCCACTAAGCACCTGATCCCGCCAGTTTGGCAACTAATAGGTCCCTCAGGCTCCTCAGTCCCTAGTCTCTCAACCATCTTCTGGCCACCAACCAGCCAAATGCCTGCAGCTACATGGCTAGCACACAGCTTTCAATGCCTGGTCCTGATTTGCCCAATACAGAACAACTTTCCGAGATAGGCACACAGGTCCCAGCTCTCAGCACTCAGGACCTCCAGGGGGAGAGGTTCCTGATTGGGAAGTTGAAAGGGCAGGGGCAGGAGAAATACACACAAATGAGGGAAGTGGCTAATACCAGGCTCCTGTGTCATGAGTGGACCCCAAAAAAGAGTCCTGGGGTGCAGTCTTCTAGAGGGACTAGCAATTGCTATACCCTGCCTCCAGGAGTCCCGCCTCCAAGTCTAATCCTCCCACCTTAGTAACTGTCATCATTCTGAGGGTGGAGTTACCAGCAAACTCCAGACAACCCCACCTTCCAGAAGAGAGGAAGGTAGAGAAGATATTGAACTCCAACAGAAAAAATATTGTTTGATTTTCCTTCAAGACATTTTTTTTCTTTTCCCAATTTTTTATCTTTTTTCTTTTTGCATTTCCAGCTCTCACATTCCCATCAACTTTGAAATCAAGTACCTTTCATGCATCAGGCTACTGAAAACTGGGAGGTTTGAACAGTATATTGCAGTTTTGTTGTACATTCTTTTTTATTACTTTTAAATATTAATTTTATTTTTATGTTCTACTTAGTTGTACATGACAGTAGAATGCATTTATACATTTCGATAGATCATACATAAATGGAGTATAATTTCTCATTTTCCTGATTGTATATATTGTAGGATCACATCAGTCATGCAGTCACATATGTACATGAGGTAATAATGTCTGTTCCACTCTACTATCATTCCTAACCCATACCCCTTCCCCTCATGTCACTCCCCTCTACCTAATATAAAGTAAATATTCTTCCCTAGCTGCTGCCATGGTGAATCAATACCCACATTTCAGAGAAAACATTTGGCCTTTGGTTTTTTGGATTTGACTTAATTTGTTTAGCATGATATTTTCCAATTCCATCCATTTACCATCAAATGCCATAATTTCATTCTTCCTTAATTTCATCAGGTATTTTAGTATTTTTCATTTTCTATCTTTTTCTCTTTGTTAGTGTCACTAGGAGTTAATCAATTTTATTGAGTTTTTTCAAAGAACCAACTTTTTGTTTTGTCAATTTTTTAATTGTTTCTTTTGCTTCAATTTCATTGATTTCAGCTCTGATTTTAATTATTTCCTGTCTTTCTACTGTTTTTGGTGTCGATTTTTTTTTCATTTTCTAGAGCTTTGAGATGTAATGTTAGATCATTATTTGCTGATTTTTTATTCTGTTAATAAATAAGTTCAATTCAATGAACTTTCCTCTTAGTACTGCCTTCACAGTGTCCCAGAGATTTTGGTATGTTGTATCTGTATTCTCATTTACCTGTAAGTACTTTTTCATTTCATCCTTGATTTAGTCTACTATCCATTCATCATTCAATACTGTATTACTTAGTGTCCACGTGTTAGAGTAGCTTCTATTTTTTATTTTATCATTGATTTCTAATTTCAGTCCATTAGGATCTGATAGAATGCAGGTATTATCTCCAGTTTTTTGTATTTACTAAGAATTGCCTTGTGGCACAATATATGGTCTATTTTAGAGATGGATCCATGTGCTGCTGAGAAAAAATGTGCATTCACACATTGATGGATGAAATAGTCTATATATGTTTAGTCTAAACTATTGATTGTATTATTTAGTTCTATAGTTTCTTTACTTAGTTTTTGTTTAGAGAATCTGTCTAGTAGTAAGAGAGGTATGTTAAAGCCACCCAATATTACTGTGTTGTGGTCTATTAATTCCTGAAATTGAGAAGGGTTCATTTGAAGTACATAGATGCTCCATTTTGGGGGACATAGATATTTATAATTGTTATGTCTTACAAATGTATAATTCCTTCAGTAGAATGAAATGACCTTCTTTGTCCCTTCTGATTAACTTTGGCTTGAAGTCCACTATATTTGCTTTGAGAATGGAAACCCCTGCTTGTTACACAATCCTTGTGAGTGATATGTTTTTCCCCATTCATTCACTTTCAGTCTGTGGATGTCTTTGCCTACAAGGCAAGTATCTTGGAGACAGTCATGTGGAACCAAATCTGGAGTATCCATGACAGTGGACTTCAGGGCAGTGATGGAAGTAATAGTGGTGGGGGTCAGTGGCGGCAAGCAGGGGGTAGCAGCAACTGCAGTTATCAGTGGCATTGGCAACAGGTTGTGGGTCAGTGGCAGCAGTGGAAGTGCCAGTGGCTGTGACTGCAGCTACAGCAGCACCCAGGGAGAAGACCTCCAGGTGACCTCCGGGGAGGGTTGGCAGTAGCTTGGCAGCAGCGGTATAGACAGCAAAGTTGGCAATTACAGCAGTATAGAGGGCAGCCTAGCTCAGAGAAAAGCCCTAAAGGTGTCCAAGGCAGTGTCAAGGGCAACACATCTCCAGATGTCTGCAATAGCGCCGACAGCAGCAGCGTCCAGAGAAAACACATCTTGGTATCCACTGCAATGGCCTGGGCAGCAGCAGTACCCAGAAAAAATACCTCCGGGCTTCTGTAGCAGGGGCTTCAGGAGCAGCTGTGTCCTGCCCCAAGAGGAGATCTCCAAGTGACAGCAGCAGGGTCTGTGGCAGTGGTGCCCAGAGATCTATTTTTATTTTTCTTATTTCTTTTTACTCTATTTTTTCTCTTATTCATCTATTTCCTCAAAGTCTCTTTCTCCCTTTTCTCTTGCTAAGGATCAACTTCTTTTGATTCCACTTTCACTTGTCCTATTAACTAGTACCTCTATACATTCACTTCTTACCACATTAACATTACATCCTACACTGCTTCCCTGTCCTCTTTGTCCACCATTAGAAATTGTAGATCTTATTGCATACCTATTGTTTATGTTGTAGATAATAATCAAACACATAATATCTTTTTATTACAACAATACTGTTAATGTCTTAATAGAGCTACTTGGTTTAAGGCTGCAAATTGTTTGCATTGGATGCTGTTAATATAGATCTCCCCCATAAAGGTAAGGTATTGGAACCTGCAAAGACACTATAAATCTATAGACTGGAAACTGTAATACCTTAGATCTGAAGTGTTAGAGGGGAAGATATATGAACAACATGAGAAAACAAGGGAGGAAAGCACCCTAAACAAACCAAGATGCTATATTAATAGAATTGATTGACATCACAGTAGAAGAAATGTCAGAAAAGGAGTTCAGAATGCACATAATTAAAATGATCTGTGAAGTAAATGATTATATAAGAGAGCAAATGTAGGCAATAAATGAATACTTCAATAAAACCTGAAAGAGCAAATACAGGAAGCAAAAGATCATTTCGATAAAGAGATAGCGATTCTTAAACAAACAAACAAACAAATAAAAAACCCCAGAAAACCATGAAATGAAGAAAACAATAAACCAAATTAAAAACTCAATAGAAAGCATCACCAACAGACTAGATCACTTGGAAGACAGAACCTCAGACAATGAAGACAAAATATTTCATCTTGAAAATAAAGTTGACCACACAGAAAAGATGGTAAGAAATCATGAACAGAACCCCCAAGAATTATGGGATAACATGAAAAGAAAAAATGTAAGAATTATTGGGATTGAGGAAAACACAGAGATACAAACCAAAGGAATGAACAATCTATTCAATGAAATTACATCAGAAAATTTCCCAAACTTGAAGAATTAAATGAAAATAAAATACAAGAGACTTACAGGACATCAAATGTACAAAATTACAACAGATCCACAACAAGTCACATTATAATGAAAATGCCCAACATACAAAATAAAGACAAAATTTTAAAGGTTGCAAGAGAAAAGTTTCAGATTACATATAGGGGGAAACCAGTACAGATATCAGTAGATTTTGCAATCCAGACCCTAAAAGCTGAGGGGAACTGGAACATTATATTCCACAATCTGAAAGAAAATGAATGCCAACCAAGAATCTTGTATCTGGCAAAACTAATCTTCTGATTTGATGATGAAAATAAAAGTCATCCATGATAAACAAAAGTTAAAAGAATTTACAAATAGAAAGCCTGAACTACAGAAAATTCTCAGCAGAATATTTCATGAGGAGATAATGAAAACAATGAAAATCAGCAAAGGGAGAAACTACACCGAAGGAAAGTCAATAGAAGGAGAAGCCAAGTCAAGTTAAAAACCAAAAATAAGCCAAAATGACCAGGATTATGAATCATATCTCAATAATAACCCTGTATGTCAATGACCTAAATTCATTAATCAAGAGACATAGACTGACAGTTTGTATTTAAAAAATCCCAACAATATGCTGCCTTCAAGAGACTCATCACATAGGAAAAGATATACATAGACCGAAGGTGAAAGGATAGGAAAAACCAGATCATACACATGAACTCAGTAAAAAAGCAGGAGTTTCCATCCTTATATCAGATAAAGTGAACTTCAAGCCAAAGTTAGTCAGAAGGGATAAAGAAGGACATTTCATACTGCTTAAGGGAACCATAAATCAACAAGACATAACAATTGTAAATATTTATGCACTAATCAATGGAACTTCTATGTACATCAAACAAACCCTTCTCAATTTCAGGAATTAAATAGAGCACGACACAATAATACTGGGTGATTTTAACAACTCTCTCACCAATCAATAGACCTTCCAAATGAAAACTGAACGAAGAAACCACAGAACTCAATAACACAATCAAACACAGACTTAGCAGACATATATAGAATATTCCATCCATCTATGCCTGAATACGCTTTTTTCTCAGCAGCACATGGATCCTTCCCTGAAGTAGACCATATGTTATGCCACAAATCAGTCATAAGTAAACACAACAACAACAAAAAATACAGATACTACCTTGTATTTTATCAGATCATAATGGAATGAAATTAGAAATCAATGATAAAATAAAAAACAGAAACAACTCCAACACCTGGAGACTAAATAATATGATGCCATCAAAAGCCTAACAACCAAGAAAAGTCTGGGACCAGATGGATTCTCAACTGAGTTCTACAAGACCTTAAAAGAAGAACAAATACCAATATTCCTCAAAGTATTTCATGAAATAGAAAAGGAGGGAATCCTTCCAAACTTGTTCTATGAAGCTAGTTATCACCCTAGCACCAAAAGCAAATAAAGACACATCAAGAAAATAAAACTTCAGACCAATATCCCTGATGAACATAGATGCAATCATTCTCAATAAAAATCTGGAAAATCACACCCAAAAGCATATTAAAAAGATAGTGCACCATGATCAAGTGGGATTCATCCCAGGGATGCAAGCTTGTTTCAACATCCAGAAATCAATAAATGTAATTCATCACATCAACAGATTTAAATTTAAGAATCATATGATCATTTCAATACTTGCAGAAAAAGCATTTGACAAAATATAGCATCCCATCATGCTCAAAACACTAGAAAATATAGGAAAAATAGTAACATACATCAATATTGTAAAGGCTATCTATACTAAACCCATGGCCACCATCAGTCTAAATGCAGAAAAATTGAAAACATTCATTCTAAAACTGGAACAAGGGATGCCCTCTTTCACCCCTTCTATTCAACATAGTCCTTGAAACTCTAGCAAGAGCAGTTAGACAGACCAAAGGAATTAAAAGGATAAAAATAGGAAAAGAAGAATTCACACCATTATTATTTGCAAATGACATGATTCAATACTTAGAAAATCTAAAAGATTACACTAGAAAACTTCTAGAACTACTAGATGAATTCAGCAAAGGAGCAGGAAATAAATTCGATACGCATATATCAAATTCATTTCTTCACATAAGGATGAATCCACTGCAAGATAAATTAGGAAAACTACCCAATTCACAGTAGCCTCAAAAAAATTGGAAATCAATCTAACAAAAGATGTAAAAGACCTCTAACAATGAAAGCTACAGAACAGTAAAGAAAGAAAGTGAATAAGATCTTAGAAGATGGAAAGATCTCCCATGCTTCTGGATAGGAAGAATTAATAGGTCAAAATGGCAATACTACCGAAAGCATTATACATATTAAAGGCAATTCCTATTAAAATCCCAATGGCCTACCTCACAGAAATAGAGAAAGCAATCATGAAATTCATTTAGAAGAATAAGAGACCCAGAATAATCAAAGCAATTCTTAGCAGGAAGAGCAAAGCAGTTGGTTTCACAATACTACAGAGCAATAGTAACAAAAGGGGCATAGTATTGGCACCAAAATAAACAGGTAGATCAATGGTACAGAATAGAGGACACAGAGACAAACCCACATAAATACAGTTATCTCATACTAGACAAAGGTGTCAAAAACATAAAATGGAGAAAAGATAGCCTCTTCAACAAATGGTGCTGGGAAAAGTGGAAATTCATATGCAACAAAATCTAAGTAAACCCCTATCTCTTACTCTGCATGAAACTCAACTCAAAATGGATCAAGGACCTAGGAATTAGACCAGAGATCCTACACCTGATAGAATAAAAATTAGGTCTGATGCTTCATCATGTCTACTTAGGTTCAGACTTCCTTAACATGACTCCCAAAGCACAAGAAATAAAAGCAACAATTAATAAATGGATAGATTCAAACTAAAAAGTTTTTCCTCAGCAAAGGAAACGTGAAGAGAGAGTATAGAGTGTGGGAGAAAATCTTTACCACATGCACTTCAGGTAGAGCATTAATCTCCAGAATTTATAAAGAACTCAAAATCTTTACACCAAGAATACAAATAACCCAATTAATAAATGGGCTAAGGAATTGAGCAGACACTTCACAGAAGATCTATAAGCAGGCAATAGATATGTGAAAAAAATGTTAAACATCTATTGTAATAAGAGAAATTCAAATCAAAAGTATCCTCAGCTTTAATCTCACCACAATTAGAATGACTATTAACAGGAATACAAGCAACAATAGGTGTGGGTGTAGATGTGGGGGAAAAGGTACACTCATACATTGCTGGTGGGATTGCAAATTAGTGCAGTCACTCTGGAAAGCAGTATGGAGATTCCTCAGAAAACTTGGAATGGAACCACCATCTGACACAGTTATACCACTCCTTGGTCTATACCCAAAGGACTTAAAATCAGCATACTACAGTGATGCAGCCACATCAATGTTTATAGCAGCTCAATTCATAATAGCTAGATTCTGGAACCAACATAGATGCCCTTGAATCGATGAATGGATAAGGAAACTGTGGTATATATACACAATGGAATATTACTCAGCCATAAAGAAGAATAAAATTATGGCACATGCAGGTAAATGGATAGAGTTGGAGAATATCATGCTGAGTGAGATAAGCCAATCCTAAAAGATCAATGGCCAAAAGTTTTCTCTGATAAGTGGGTGCTGATGCATAATGGGGAGGTGTGGGAATAAGGAAAGAATGGAGGACTATTGGATGGTGTAGAGTGAAGTAAGGGGAGGGGGTAGAACAGGAGGAAGGAAAGATGGTGGAATGAGACAAAGATCATTACCCTGTGGGCATGTATGTTTACACAAATGGTGTGACTCTACATTGTGTACGACTATAAAAATGCAAAATTGTGCCCCATTTGTGTACAATGAATTAAAATGCATTCTGCTGTCATGCATAATTAAATAGAACAAACAATTTAAAAAATAATAACTTGCTACAATTAGGATCCTATTATTCTGGTTGTATATGATGTAGACTTACATTGGTTGTGGATTCATATATAAGGATAGAAAACACATGTCCAATTCATTCTACTGTCTTTTCTATTCCCATCCTCCCTCCCTTCCCTTCATTCCCATTTTTCTAGTTCAGTGAGCTTCTAATCTTCTCCTCTCTTGGTGTTGATTAGTATCCACATATCAGAGAGAACATTCTGCCTTTGGTTTTTGGAGACTGGCTAAGAGTTTTAAAACTGTATCAAAAATAATGCTGTGTGAACTAGTTCTGACCGCCTCTTCACTAACTCTAGGACCTTGAGTCAGGTACTTGACCTCTCCAAGCCTCAGTTTCCTCTTTTTAAAAGAAAGGTACAAATAGTAATTGCAAATAATATTTTCTGTGGCAGTTTAAGACAGAAAAAAATGCTTAAGCTTCGTCCTGGGCATAAAATAAGAGACATCATAATTTATTGATACTACTGTTGGCATTGGTACCAGCATTGACATCTACAAAGTGCAATCAGGGGCAACCATTAGGGAAATAGGAAAAGAAGAATTAGATAAAATATTACTTATTTACAAGGGCTGGGCCTACTTAGAAACAATATGAGAAAAACTATCATCAATAGCTTCAAAGGCAAAGGTGTCTGCAATGATTGAGAAATGAAAACTTGCAAATTTTGAAAATAATACTTTATCAGGTTCTAACATGGGCAAAAAGTTCCCTTGTTGGGTCAGGATGGGAGTATTGGCTAAACACCAGGAAATAGTATTACCTGCTGGAAAGCATCACAGTGTAGATTAAATTAGATACATATCTAAATTAAGAGCTGGCACGTGGTAGCAACTTAGAATTATTATTTCCCCATCAGTTCTCTCACATATCAGTTCATCTGCTTTCCCCACCTACTTCCAAAGTAAAGATGTCAACTGGAGTCTTTCCATTTCTGACACTCTTTTATTTTCTGTAGAAATAAGATGTTATTCCTTCTCTCAAAACTAAAAAGAAGTCAATACATATGAACAAAGAATATGACAAAGTCATGATAATCTTAAATGGTTCCTTCCATATACATGAATGTTCTGATAATAGGTGCAGTTGGGAGAAATGGCAACTATAAAAATTCCATTTATTTTCCATTCCTTCACTGAGTTACTGAGAAATAAAAACATATGCTAATTTTAAAGTACCTTAAAGCAAATTTGAAAGATGTGGGATAAAAAATGCAGCTGCTCGAAGATAATTTCAGAATTTCAATAAAAACATGGACTTAATATTTGATATTTTTAGAAACTGAATAAACAAGCTCAAAGATTAGAAATTTAGTAGATGTATTCATTTCCTCCTAAAAGCAAAAAAGGAAAGAATTGTGGCTGTAGAGTTCTAAGATAACAAAATAGAATATTGAAGTTATCTATTTGGCCTATAGAGAATTAACAATTTTAGCATAATTGAGGTAAAAATTTTGACTACCAAATTATCAAGACTACTGTACTTTTACTGATTTATCATATTTGTTTTATTTTCATCCCTTTAATAGTTTACAGTGTGAATATTCTTTAAATTAGTTGTTCATACCTATTTTGCCATCTAGATTACTACTTAAGTAGCAGTCATGTATTACTCATCTTTTATTCTCTCAAGTACTTAGAAATTAGTTGTTATTGGTGCATATTTTTAAATGAATTTGTGCAGATTCACTATGAAAATGGACTTGAATTTATCAATTTTTCCATTTAATATTATTTAACCATAGATTGTATGACTTCCTATATTTCTTGTTGATTGTTTTTGAAAATGTATAATATGAAAATTACTTGTTCCCCTGCCAGTTGTGAACCAGAAAAAAAAATTGTGTAACTTATGCAGTGGGTTTTATGTAAAATTTTAAATACAAACAGATCCATTGTTTAGAGTAAGAAATTCTATTCCTGGTTAGTTTGGTAGGTTTTTTGTTTTTTTATTTTAATAAAGTAGTATGGCTTGAATGTTTGGAAATTCAATAAAAGTGATGAAAAACAAGAGAATGTAGTGAATGGTTTTGTTGGGGATGTGGGGACAGCTCAGAATATCAAGACAAAGAAAGCAAATATTGGGTGATTGCTATAGACTGCTACTGTGTCTAAAGCATACCAGATGAGAAGGCATGTGGAGAGGTGAATAGCTAATGTTGACTGTACCCTTACACCTAATCATTCTTGGAAGTGCAATAATAAAGATAAAGAGATTTTGAATCACTGTAAAATCCTGAATTCATAAACTGCTTTCCCTGACAGTACAAGTTGGTGAGTATCATTGAAGTCAGACACGGAAGCTTGGAATGAATCCCACAGTAAGCCTTTCAGTTCTGGGGCTTATGGGGAGTGTCAAGTGCACACTGACTTTTAAGGAAAACAATGCCAAAATACTATTCCTAAGCAGTACTTCCCCACCCCACACACACGCACATGTGCACTTTGGATGCAGAATTAAAGTTCTTAGATTAGATCCTTAAGAAAGATAATGGGGGGGGCATTGTGGGGGGGATAAAAAAAGAAGGGAGGAAGTATGGATGGTGTAGAGGAAAATGGGATGGGAGGGGGTGGGGGAAGGAAAGATAGTAGACTGAGACGGACAGAATTACCCTGTGTATATGTAAGATTATATGAATCCTGTGAATCTACTTTGTGAAAAAAAAGATATATTCCCTGCTGTATAATTATATCAAAATGGGTTCAACTGCCATGTATAATTAAAAAGAACCAATAAAAAAAGAAATCCCACAATAATTGTTTATTTAGTCATTCCTAGAATTCAAGGCAGTACGTATTTTTTTCCTGTACCTGTGTACCAAGATCTCTTCCAGGTACCATCAATTTGACTTAACTTGATGTATACATATAGATATAAGACAAATGATTTAATCTTCTTTGGTGTTAATAAGTCCATAAAAATCATAAATTACATAGAATTTCTAATCTGTTCTAAAGAAATGCTAATGTATCGTCTGGTCTGATGCAGAGCAGGCCTTGAATTGCTGCCTTGGTTTGGAGTGCGGATGTCAGTAACTGCACCTCCCTCTGCTCTCCCATGTCCCCCTGCCTCTGTCTTAAGTAGAAGCACACACTCCCCAGGTTAAGATGTTAATAAAAGTCAGGAAAGCTTTTACATTGCTTTTCTCATAGTGAAATGTTAATAATTTAGATGAACTCCACACTCACTTTTAAGTTTGTTAAATTTCTTTCAAAAGCACATTATCAGGGGCTGGTGTTGAGACTCAGTGGTGGAGCCGTTGCCTGACACGTGTGAGGCAGTGAGTTCGATTTTCAGCCCCACATATAAATAAATAAATTTTAAAAAGGTCCAGCAACAACTAAAAAAAAAAAAAAAAAAAAGGGCGTTTTTGTTTTTGTTTTTGTTTTAAAAGCACATTATCAGTGTATCTTTTGCTTTCATTTTGTTAAATAAAAGATAGTGCCTGGCAAGGTGTCACACACTGAGGACACTGGTAATCCCAGTGTCTTTACAAGTTGAGGCAAGGCGATAGCAAGTTTGAGGCTAGCCCGAGCAACTTAGTGATACCCTGTCTCAAAAACAAAAAATAAGAAAGGGCTTGAGCTGTAGTTCAGTGACAGTGCATCTGGATTAAATGTTAAGTACCACACAGAATAAGTTAAGAGAAAAAATAAGATTCTGAGAGAATTCAAATATTTCAACGACAACTACTATAAACAATTTTTCATTTACAGTTTTCCTTATATGCAGAAAAATTGAGCAGCTATCACAGAATTCATATGCATACACAATTCCTCTTAACATCTTGCGTTAGGGTGGTATATTTGTCTTGATTAATGAACCAATATTGACATATCGTTATTAACTAAAGTCCTTGGTTTAAACTAAGACTCACTCTATTCCTTTTTTACACTGTTTGCACGGTTCTATTGGTTTTGGTAAACACATAGTGTCATACATTCACCATTAGAGTGCCATACAGAATAATTACACTCTTCTAAAAGTCCATATACTGCATCCATTAAACTCTCCCACCAGCAACCACTGATTTTTTTACTATCTCTACTCTTTTCCCTTATTCAGAATGTCACATATTTGAAATCATATGGAAAAATTTTTCTTTTCACTGGCTATGTGCTCTTAAAGTTCCTATATGTTTTTTCATGTCTTCCTAACTCATTTCTTTTTATTACAGTATAATGTTACATTGTATTGGATATACTCTGGTTCACCTATCCCCCAATTGATGAACATCTTGTTTACTTCCAAGTATGGGTATTATGAATGCAGCTGTTGAAATGTGTTCACAGAATTTTGTGTACACATGAGTTTTAGCCAAACTGGGTAAATACTTAAGAAAGTGGCTGTGGCTTATATATGACTGTATTTATATTTGTGAAAAATTACCAAATGTATTCCAAATTGGTTGAGAAATTTTGCATTCTTACTGGCGATGAATAAGAACTCCAGTTACTCTGCACTCTAACCAACATTATATACATTCATTTATTTTAGGGGTTTTAGCTATTTTAATTGGTTTATAATGGTCTGTGTTGTTTGATTTACAATTACAATTACTTCATAACATAATGTTCAGCATCTTTTCATAAACTTATTTCCCATTTGCCTTATCTGTTCAGATCTTTTGCCCAGTATTAAATTGCTTGTGTATTCCTTACTGGTGGATTTAGGGGTTCTTTGTACTTTTCAACACAGGTCCCTTAGAAGAAATGTGTTTTGCATATTCTTTCACTTTATTATGAGTGACTTTTTCATAGCAGAAGTTTTTTATTTGAAATAGACATAGTATTTTTTTCTCTCATAGATTATGTTTTTGGTGTTGAAATGAAATTTCCAATTATCATCTAGAACTTCTACGGACCTGCATGTAATATTTAGCCCTATGATTGACTTCAATTTTTGTAGAAGGTCTGTATCTAAATTTATATTTTTTGTTAGAGATGTTGAGTTGTTCTAGCATATTTGTTGTAAAGGTTATCACTTCTCTACTGAATTGTCTTTACTCCTTTGCCAAATATCAGTTGACTACATTTGCATATATCTAACTCTGGGATCTTAATTCTGATTCATTCAGATATTGTCTATTTTTTCACACCATCTTGACTCTGTCATTTTAGAGTAAACCTTCAAGTTGGGCAGTGTCAATTCACCAACTTTTTTCTTGTTCAGTATTTTTTTTTTTTGATCATTAGAATCAATTTGTCAATATCCACAGAATAACTTCCTTGGGTTTTTATTGGTTTTGAATTGAGTCTATAGATAGAGTGGAAAATCATTGACCTCTTAATTATAGCAAATCTTATTACAAAAGAACTTGAACTTGAACTGCATTTTTATTTATGTAAACTTTCTTTGATTTTCTTCATAAGAATTTAGTCGTTTTTCTCATAAAGATTCTGTGCATAGTTTATTAGATTTGTAACTAAATATTTCATTTATTTGGTGCTAATATAAATAGTGTTGTGTTTTTAATTTCAAATTTCTGTAATTTATTACTGGCATATAGGAAAGTAATTGACTTTTTATGTTAATACTGTATCTGCATCCTACTATAATCAGTTATGAATTATAGTAAGAATGTTATGAATGCCAGACTGTTTTTGTGAATTAGTTGGAATTTTCTGTACAATCAAGTCATCTATGAACAAAGACAGTCTTTATTTTTCCTTCTCAATCTGTGCAGTTTTACTTCCTTCCCTTGTCTTACTGAATCTATTCCAATATGTGTTCAATGCTAATTCCCCACTTAGCATAGTTTTTGCTGAGTTCCACTAATTTTCATTTTAACATGATGAAAAGTATTTTTAATTTCCCTTGAGAATTTTTTAACCAAAATATAATTTAGAACTTGTTATTTAGTTTAAAATATTTTATCATTTCTTAGCCATCTTTCAGTTGTTGATTTCTAGTCAATTCTACCATGGTCTGAGAGCATATGTTTTGTTACTTTATTATTTTAAAATTTTGAAGATGTATTTTATGGCCCCAAATAAGACTTATCTTTGTGAACGTTTTCTGTGAACTTAAGAAGAATGTGTATATTCTGCTATGGTGAAAGACTCTATAAATGTTAATTTCCCATTCATTGATGATACTGTTGCTTAAACCACAATCATTAATTCTTTACCTGCTGGATCTGTTGAATACTGATGAATATGTTCTGAAAACTTTAGAATAGTGAGCTTTCAGCATTTCTTGCAATTCATTCAGGTTTTAGCTCATGTATTCATTTTTTTGCCTCCATTTATACATGTTAAGTATTTTTATGTCTTTTGAGAGACTTTGACCAGTTTTTTTTTCTTTATTTAATGCCCCTGTTTATCCTTGGTAATTTTCCTTGTTCTGAAACTTGCTTTGAAATTAATACAGCTATCCCAGCTTTCTTCTACTCAATGTTAACATGATGTGTTTTTCTCCAATGTTGTACTTTTAATCTGTCTATGTCTTTGTATTTAAAATGGATTTCTCATAAACAACATATTTTGGGGTCTTGTTTCTTTATCCACTTTGACAGTCTATTCTCAATTGATGAATTTAGACAATTTATGTTTAAGGTGATTAGTTATATATTTAGGTAATAACTACATGTTTTAAAGTATTTCAATTTTTTATATTTTTTTGTATTCTCTGTGTTTTTCCTTATTTCATTTTTTTTTTTTTTGTCTTGCTTAGTTTTGGATTTTATTGTTTTTCTGCCTCCTTTGGCTACAATTAAACATTAATGTGATTACATTTTCTTTCCTCTTAGTATAGCCACTAAACATTTCTTTTTACTTTTTTGTTTGTTCTTAGATGTACTTGACAGTAGACTGTATTTTGGCATATTGTAAATACATGGAGTGTAACTTATTCAATTAGGATCTCATTCTTGTGGTTGTACATGATGTGGAGTTTCACAGGTGGTGTGTTCACGCATGAACATTGGAAAGTTATGTCAGATCCATTTTACTATCTTTCCTACCACTACACATTTTTAAATTATTTCATTGTTCGAGGTTGGCAGTACACAATGACTCTTAGTCCCCTTTCCAGGAGTGCTGGGCTGCGTCATGGTTGTGCAGATGTCTTACAGTATCACAGGCCGTCCTTCTTGCCCCTTATAATATTGGTGTCTTTAATTTCCACTCATCCACTTGCTGTGATCACTTAGTACATTGTTGCCATTATTATTTTGATCAAGCATTATCTAGTCAATTAGTAATTATAGAATAAAAGATATTATTTTAAAATCATTTTTACTTCTCTGATGATCTTCATTAATGTGGCTCTGAGTTTCTGATAAATATCATTTCCCTTCTTTTTGAAGACCAACTTTTATATTTATGGCAAGATACATTTACTGAAGATGAATCTCCCAATTTGTTTGTCAAAGAAAGTCTTATTTGTCCACTTTTGAAGGGTACTTTAATTTGATACAGACTTCCACATTAGTGGACTTTTCTCTCTGAAGCTTATTTAATTTCATTCTCTCCTTATTTGCATGGTTTCTAAAGTATAAGTGTAATCCTTACTCTTCTTTAGGTAAGGAGTTTTTTCTTTTCTAGATTCTTCCAAGATTTTCTCTTTGTCTTTGAATTATTCCAGTTTGAACATGATATGCCTGGTGCAGTGTTTTGGTATTTATTCTATTTGGTATTCTCTAAGCACCCTGGATCTCTGTTTTGGAGATTTATTAAATTTGAAAAATTATCAGCTACCATTAATTCAATTATTTTTTTCTTCTCATTTTCCTTTTGTTGGCATTCCAATTAAGTATATGTCACACTTTTGTAACTGTCCCAGTTATTTAATGTATATTATTTTCTTCTCTTTGCATTTCCATTTGGTAAGTTCTTATTTCTTTCTTCAAGTGCACTAATTATTTTCTTGCTGATGCTCATTCTAAAATTGGGCCAATTAAAACCATTTTCATTTCTATTACAGTGTTTTTGGTTTCTAAATTTTATATCTTTCTGCTTAGATTGCCTATCATTTCTTTCACATAGTCTTATTTTTCTTTGGACCTCCTAAAACTTAATCACAGTTATATAAAATTTCTTATCTGATTATTCTCAAATTTGTGTCACATACCAGTTTGGTTCTAGTATCTCTTCAGACATTGTTTTGGTTTTGTGTTTGCTTCTTGCTTTTAGTGAGCTATGTGAATTTTTGGTTAAAAGCTAGTTGACAAAAATGAGGTAATATGAACTGATGTAATTATGCTTTTAGCATGAGGTTTATGCTTATTTGGCAAAGAGCTGGGGTGCATTTAATGTATACTGTAACTACTGATGCCATAGAACTCAGATTGCTCAAGTTTCCTGTTTTACTTTTATTTGTTTTTCCTTTCCCTTTTTGTTTTGGAAGCTTAAGACTTCCTTACAAAGTTGAATCTGTGTCTTTCAGTTCTCTCAATCTAATCCATGGGCCATGGGGTTTTGTTTCTTTATTGGTACTAAGGATTGGAGATTGAATCCAGAGGTGCTTTACCACTGATCTACATGTCTAGTCCTTTTATTATTTATTTATTTATTTATTTATTTTATTGTAATTATTATTTTTTTAAATTTTAGGTCATTGTACACAAATGGAGTACAACTCTCATTTTTCTGATTGTACACAAGTAGAATCATACAATTTGCATATTTATACATATACATTGGGTATAGATGTTTGTCTCATTCTATTATCTGTCTTCCCCATCCCCTCCCCACCCCTCATTTTCTTCTATACAATCCATCCCTTCTCCATTCTTCCCCTGCCTCACCCCACCCCCACTATGTGTCATCAACCACTTATAAGGGTGATCATTAGGCCTTTGGTTTTCTGGGATTGGCTTATTTCACTTAACATGATCTCCAATTCCATGCATTTATCTGCAAATGCCATAATTTTATTATTCTTTATGGCTGGGTAATATTTCATTGGGTATATATACCACAGTTTCTTTATCCATTCCTCTATTGAAGGGCATCTAGGTTGGTTCCACACTCTAGCTACAGTGAATTGGGCTGCTATAAACATTGATGTGGCTGCATCACTGTAGTATGCTGATTTTAAGTCCTTCGGGTATAAACCAAGGAGAGGGATAGCTGGGTCAAATGGTGGTTCCATTCCAAGTTTTTGAAGGAATCTCCATACTGCTTTCCACAGTGGCTGCACAAATTTGCAACCCCACCAGCAATGGATGAGTGTACCTTCTTTCCCACATCCTCACCAACACCTATTGTTGCTTGTATTCTTGATAATAGACATTCTAATTGGGGTGAGATGATATCTTAGGGTAATTTTGATTTGCATTTCTCTTATTACTAGAGATGTTGAACATTTTTTCATATATCTCTTGATTGTAGATCCTCTTCTGTGAAGTGTCTGCTCATTTCCTTAGCCTATTTATTGATTGGTTTATTTGATTCTTGGGGTAAAGTTTTTTGAGTTCTTTATAGATTCTGGAGATTAGTGCTCTGTTTGTTGTGTGTGTGGCAAAGATTTTCTCCCACTCTAGAGGCTCTCTCTTCACATTGATGACTGTTTCCTTTGCTGAAAAAAAAAAAGCTTTTTAGTTTAAATCTATCTGAATTATTGATTCCTGCTTTTATGTTGAGGAAATCTGGTCCTAGGCCCACATGATGAAGATTTGGACCTACTTTTTCTTCTATTAGGTGCAGGGTCTCTGGATTAATTCCTAGGTCTTTGATCCATTTTGAGTTGAGTTTTGTGCTGGGTGAGAGATAGGGGTTTATTTTCATTTAGCTGCATATGGATTTCCAGTTTTCTGAGCACCATTTGTTGAAAAGGATATCTTTTCTCCATTGTATGTTTTTGGAGCCTTTGTCTAGTATGAGAAAACTGTATTTATGTGGGTTTGGTTCTGTGTCCTCTCTTCTGTACCATTGATCTACCTGCTTATTTTGGTACCAATACCATGCTGTTTTTGTTACTATTGCTTTGTAGTATAGTTGAAGGTCTGGTATTGTGATACCTCCTGCTTCGCTCTTCTTGTTAAGAATTGCTTTAGCAATTCTGGGTCTCTTATTCCTCCAAATGAATTTCATGATTGCTTTCTCTATTTCTATGAGGTCCATTATTGGATTTTATTGGAATTGCATTGAATTTGTATAGCGCTTTTGGTAGTATGGCCATTTTGACTATGTTAATTCTTCTATCCAAGAACATGGGAGATCTTTCCATCTTCTAAGGTTTACTTTAATTTCTTTCTTTAATGTTCTGTAGTTCTCATGTAGAGGTCTTTCACCTCTTTTATTAGATTGATTCCCAAGTATTTTATTTTATTTTTTTGAGGCTATTGTGAGTGGGTAGCTTTCCTAATTTCTCTTTCAAGGGATTCATAACTTATGAATAAAAATGCATTAGATTTATGACCATTAATTTTATATACTGCTACTTTATTGAATTCATTTATGAGTTCTAGGAGTTTTTTGGTGGAATTTTTCAGCTCCTCTAAATATAAAGTCATGTCATCGGCAAAAAAGGATAGATTGAGCTCCTCTTTTCCTATTCATATCCCTTTAATTTTTTGGTCTGTCTAATTGCTCTGGTTAGTGTTTCAAGGGCAATGTTGAATAGAAGTGGTGAAAGAGGGCATCCTTGCCTAGTTCCAGTTTTCAAGGGGAATGCTTTCAATTTTTCTCCATTGAGAATGATGTTGGCTGTAGGCTTAGCATAGATAGCCTTTACAATGTTTAGAAATGTTCCTAGTATCCCTATTTTTTCTAGTGTTTTGAGCATGAAGGGGTGCTGTATTTTATCAAATGCTTTCTCTGCATCTATTGAAATAATCATGTGGTTCTTAACTTTAAGTCTGTTGATGTGATCAATTACATTGATTGATTTCCAGATGTTGAACCAACCTTGCATCCCTGGGATGAAACCCTCTTGGTCATGTTGCACTATCATTTTAATATGCTTTTGTATGCGATTTGCTAAAATTTTGTTAAGAATTTTTGCATCTATGTTCATTAGAGATATTGGTCTAAAATTTTCTTTTCTTGATGTGTCTTTCTCTGTTTTTGGTATCAGGGTGATATTGGCTACAAGAATGAGTTTGGAAGGGTTCCCTCCTCTCTATTCCATGGAATACTTTGAGGAGTATTGGAATGAGCTCTTCTTTGAAGATCTTGTAGAACTCAGCTGTGAATCCATCTGGACCTGGACTTTTCTTTGTTACTAGGCTTTTGATGACTTCTTCTATTTCGAAGAAGTTCTATTTGATGACTTCTTCTATTTTGAAATTGATCTATTTAAATTATGTATATCCTCTAGATTCAGGTTGGGTGGCTCATATGCCTCTAGGAACCTCTTGATGCCTTCCAGGTTTTCTATTTTGTTGGAGTATAATTTTTAAAAATAGCTTCTAATTATATGTTGTATTTCAATAGTGTCCATTGTGATACTTCCATTTTCATCATGAATTTTAGTAATTTGAGTTTTCTCTCTCCTTCACTCCATTAGTGTGGCTAAGGGTTTATCAATTTTGTTTATTTTTTCAAAGAACCAAGTTTTGTCTTGTCAATTTTATGAATTGTCTCTTTTGTTTCAATTTCATTGATTTCTGTTCTGATTTTAACTATTTCCTGTTTTCTACTATTTTTAGTGATGAACTGTTCCTCTTTTTCTAGGGCTTTGAGCTGTAATGTGAGGTCATTGATTTGTTGACATTTCATTCTTTTATTCAATGTGCTCCATGCAATGAATTTTCCTCTTAGCACTCCTTTTATAGTATCCCAGAGATTTTGATATGCTGTATTTTTGTTCTCATTGACCTCTAAGAATTTTTTTATTTCCCCCCTAATGTCTTCTGTTATCCAATGCATCATTCAATATTATTTAATCTCCAGGTGTTGGAGTAGTTTCTGGTTTTTATTTTATCATTGATTTCTAATTTTATTCCATTCTGCTCTGATAGAATACAAGGTAGTATCTCTATCTTTTTGTTTTTGCTAAGAGTAGCTTTGTGGCATAACATATGGTCTATTTTAGAAAAGGATCCATGAACTGCTGACAAGAAGGTGTATTCTCTTATTGACGGATGGAATATTCTATATGTGTCTGTTAAGTCTAAGTTAGTGATTATGTTATTGAGTTCTAAGGTTTCTTTGTTCAATTTCTGCTTGGAAGATCTGTCCTATGGTGAGAGAGATGTGCTAAAGTCACCTAGTACTATTGTGTTTTGGTCTATTTGGTTCCTGGAATTGAGAAGGATTTGATTGACATACATAGATGCACCATTGTTTGGGGCATAAATATTTATGATTGTTATGTCTTGGTGATTTATGCTTCCCTTAAGCAGTATGAAATGCCCTTCTTTATCCCTTCTAACTAATTTTGGCTTGAAGTCCACTTTATCTGATATGAGGATGGAAACCCCTGGTTTTTTACTGAGTCCATGTGCATGGTATGTTTTTTCTCATCCTTTCACCTTTAGTCTGTGCGTATCTTTTTCTATGAGATGTGTCTCTTGGAGGCAGCATATTGCTGAGTCTTTCATCCAATCTGCCAGTCTAGGTCTTTTGATTCATGAGTTCAGGCCATTAACATTCAGGGTTATTGAGATATGATTTGTGTTCCCAGTCATTTTGGCTTATTTTTGCTTTTTAACTTGACTTGGTTTCTCCTTTATTTGGCTATTCCTTTAGGGTAGTTCCTCCCTAAGCTGACTTACATTGTTGTTCTTCATTTCTTCCTCATGGAATATTTTGTTTAAAATGCTTTGTAGTGCTGGCTTTCTATTTGTAAATTCTTTTAGCTTTGTTTATCATGGAAGGATTTTATTTCATCTTCAAATCTGAAGGTAAGTTTTGCTGGGTATAAAATTCTTGGATGGCATCCATTTTCTTTCAGCACTTACAATATGTTGTTTCAGGCCCTTCTTATTTCTAGGGTCTGTGTTGAGAAATCTGCTGATAATCATATTGGTTTCCCCCTGAATGTAATCTGATGCTTTTCTCTTGCAGCCTTAAAAATTTTATCTTTATTTTGTATGTTAGGTACCTTCATTATAATGTGTCTTGGTGTTGATCTGTTGTAGTTTTGTACATTTGGTGTCCTATAAGTCTCTTGTATTTGATTTTCCATTTCATTCTTCAGATGTGGGAAATTTTCTGACATTATTTCATTGAATAAATTATTCATTCCTTTGGTTCGTATCTCTGTGCCTTCCTCAATCCCAATAACCCTCAAATTTCGTCTTTTCAGGCTATCCCATAATTCTTTTAGATTTTGTTCATGACTTCTTACCATCTTCTCTGTTTGGTCAACTTTATTTTCAAGATTAAATTTTTTGTCTTCAATGTCTGAGGTTCTGTCTTCCAGGTGATCTACCCTCTTGTTTATGCTGTCTATTGAGTTTTTAATTTGGTTTATTGTTTCCTTTATTTCCAGGAGTTCAGTTTGGTATTTTTTCAGTATCTCTATGTCTTTATTGAAATGATCTTTAGCTTCCTGTAACTGTTCTTTTAAGTGGCAATTGGTGCAATCATTCATTGCCTGCATTTGCTCTGTCATCACATCATTTGCTTCTCTGGTCATTTTAATTATGTACACTCTGAACTCACTTTCTGACAATTCTTCTGCCCTGCTATCATTGGATTCTGTTGATGTACCATCTAGGTTTGTTTGAGACACTTTCTTCCACTGTTTTCTCATGTTGCTCATGTATCTTCTCCTCTATCTGTGAGAATCTGAAGTATTGCAGCTCCCCCCCTATAGACTTGTGGTGTCCCTACAGGTTTCCAATACCTCACCACCTAGTCTTCAGTAACAGCAAATCACGGACTGGGGCCAGGGTAGGGTATGTCTGGGCCTCTGAGCTGGTCCTCCTTGCAGCTGCCCCCATGCAGAAGTGCCGAGGTCCAACCTTAAGAGGGTTCATGTTGCAGCTTTGTAGGGGGAAGGGGTCAACAACGAGAATAAAGTGCACAGACTTGAAGATCTGAGGCTTAGTTGTAACTTTATTGTTTCCTAGCTTAGTTCTAAGTAAGTTTCATATCTGAGTTCCTACTTTACTGGTTCACACAAAATTTAGCTATTTTCATTCACCTTGAGTACAATCTCTTGAGCTTACATGAAAGGTAAAATGTTGCAAGATCTGAGCGAATCTAATGAGCATAAGTATAATCAAAATAAGATAACTTCTCCTATTCCTCTAAGTAAAACATCACAAATACCTTTAATTGGTTCTGGTTTTCATCTTACTAGGAATGATAAGAGTAGAGGCCATTCTCATAAGTCATACAGGTTTTAGCACATCATGGTTTAAAGTTGAGTCAAGAATAACAAACAGCCATATCAATCAAGCACACTTGGCATCTCTCTCAAAGACAACACAATGCCCTTTGATCTATCTATTTTATATAAAGTGGAACTTCTTTTTGTTAATTAATTAAATGACCTCTAAGAAAAGCACTTCTTATTTCCTATTATAACTTCTATCTAAAGGACAGGGAGACCTATCTAGGGGTTATTCTCTAGGGGAAAGTCAGAGTTTCCCATGCAATCCAGGTGTGGTCCTTAAACTGTGAAATCAGTTTCACTAAGAGGGGGGCATATCCTGGTTTGGGCTAAAGAAGCTGGGTAGTCTGCCTGAATTAAGCTAACTGAGAGCAGTGGACAATAACTCTTGTTGATCTGATCCACAACATTTTTTCCATTTGCTTAAGGTAATATTAATATGAAATCAAGGCTTGAGCGGTGTTATTTTTATGTTCCAAATCACTTAATGTCTGATTTTTTACTGAAATCTGTAATTGCAAACATCCAGTAACAATAGGAAAGAACAAAAACAAGAAAAAGCATGCCACATCCACATTTCCCAGAAGATTAGACCATGCAAGAATCTTCATTATTCCCAGAGGAACCATGTCAAGCACTGAGGGGAATAGTGGTGGGCGTGGTGTTACCCTTTGTAACCGGTGTCGAGTCCTGCTTCCTCAGGTGTTGAAGAATAACTCCGTAGAAGCAAACCGAGGCAAGTGTAGAGTGGAAAATAAAGTTTTATTAAAGAAAAGTAAAAGCAGACTTCTCCCGAGTGGAAGAAGGGGACCCAAAGGCGGAATCCGTGTGGCGAGTAAATCCTGTCCTTTTTATAAGTTTTACTCTCTAGTTCCCTTCCCCCTCATTTTTCCTCTCTGTCTAGGCCCACTTTTGCATGTGAGTGGTAAAAGCAGAAAAGCAGATGGGCAGGGGAAGGGCTGAAGTGATAACAGGTAATGTCCCAGCAGGTGTTAATTAGCAATTCCTTGCCTACAGTTCTTGATAAGGACAGGTAGATCTGGTTATCAATGGGTTCTGGAAATCTTTGACATTCCATTCCCCAAGGCAGCCTCCAACTTCCAGATGTAGGTGTTTTTTCATGTCCTTCATTTTCTCGATTTGACCCAATTTTTTATTTCTACACTGACTACCTAACCAGTTCTGGCTACAGTGGCACAGAAGTCCCAAGGGAGCACTCAGGGCCAACGTACCAGGTGCAGAAGTCTCAGGCCTCTGCACTGGCCTGAGCCTGATGTCTGTCTCTGTACCTGCCTCCCGGACCCAGAAGTCTTGCAGGACTTGGCTTGGCAGATCCCAAAACCTCTGCACTGAGCCTCCCTAGTGGGAAACTCAAGTGTCCACACGCCAACGTCTCCCACTTCTTGGCTGTGCCAGCTGCCCCTGCGTGGAAATTCCACAGGAGCACGTAGGGCTATCTACCAGGTGCAGAGGTCTCAGGCCTCTGTGCTGGGCTGAGCCTAATGTCTGTCTCTCTTCTTATTTATTTTTTGCGACAGGTCTTGCTAAGTTGCTAAGGTCTCGCTAAGTTGCTGGGACTGGTCTAGAACTTTCCATCTTCCTGTCTTAACCTCATGATTCTCTGGAATTTCAGGTGTGTGCCACCTCACTCGACTAATTGGTTGTCCTTATACCAGAATCCTGTTAACGTGCTAGTAAAATGTTGAGAAGGTGAAGTGTCCTAATCATTAGCCTTCTGATGATTAAATCTCAGTTTTCTATTGGGCAAATCTGTTTCCTGTAATTCACTCACCTGTGACCTTCAGAAGTACCTCTTAGACCTTTTGCCGTACACCTTATGTAAACAGGCAGGCAAGATGGTGTTGGAGTTGGTTAACATCCCCTTCCTCAGGTTCCACAAGGCTATGGTGAAGTTGATTCCCTTGGAAGGCAGGCTTTAGTTAGGGAGGACAATATAGATTTCCGTCAGTATGGTTACTTTTCACCTGGGGTTTTTCCAAAATGTTTATAGTTTCTTCCCCATTGTCTGAAAGTAGGGAGTTTTTGTTTGTTCATATTTGCTTTTTGTTTTGTTTTGCTTTGTTTTGTTTTTCTATTTGTGCCTAGAATTGGTATAAAATCTATTGGAATTCCTGTAGGTAAAAACCACAAAAGTGGGGGGACTCTCCCCCCAGGTATATTAAATCCTCAATCTAGTCCACTTTTGACCTCCAAAACTTAATCAGATTTATTGTTCCCAGTCTTTATTGGCCCCAGCAGCTTCTGCTTCACGTGAGTTGATCTCATCTCACTGTCTGTATGCCCTTCCCTTCAGAATTTGAGGTGATTATTTGCCCTGTGACCTCAATTTTCTGATGACTCTAAGGAAAGTTCCTGTTTTTCAGTTTGTTCATCTTTATTTTCCTCATGAGGGTAGGAGTGATGATTTCCTTGTTTTTCACGTGTTCTAGCTAAAACCCAAAGTCTTTCAAACAACCTTTTACAAAATATTTTGAAAGTATTCAGAAATCAAATGTATGCCAACATGTAAAGCTAATAATACTGTTGGACAGACGAAAAAGTAAAGCATCTAATGTTTGCTTTGAAATTAACATTTTATTTCTAATAAACATATTGGAAAATTATTTTGTGTATTTCAAAATGTACAAAATTTTCTCTGCTTTCTTAATCTAAAAATAAATATTAATGAAACCTATACATTTTTTTGAATGGGATAATCCTGTTAAGAAATGCTCTAACTCATTGTTAGAATAACTAACAACCTTTAAAATAAAGCCATGTGGTCTGTTCGGTAGCCAAGTACATTTCATTGTGAAAGAATTTGTGTCTATATAAATGAACTAAGAAGTCCTTGAAATGAAGCATTTTCTTTTTCTTTCTAATGCCATTTACTCTGTCTGAAGGTCTTTTTTCCAGAGTCCTTGCTCACCGGCTTCTGTTTCTTTTATTATAAGTGCTTGCATTTCTGACTCATCTATAGCCTTATAAGCTCTTTTAGGTAAGAAAAAAGGCTCTTTATCATCAGTGTCTCAATGGGACACCAAATTTGAATTTGAGCCAGGAACAATATTGGGGAATTTTTAGTTAAAAAACCATGCCCTCTTCATTTTCCAATGACAAGTGAAAGAGACCATAATGAAATTGACTGAGCCAAGTGGTAGGAACAATGGTGAGAGACTCCAGGTGCCTTCTGCTTACTCCCTACCACATCCACCATAGTCAATACACTAGCTATAGCTTTACTGCCCTATTTATGAATTCCTGTACATTTATATTAATTGGTTCCAAGATCAGAAGAAGCAGCAGCATTATTTTGAATGACATTCAAAGTCTCAATGATGAACAACATCTAGGATAACAGTAGTTGACTTTTACATGGGTATTTTTAAAAATACTTTATGTAGTATTAATCTTAGGGAGAAGTAACTATAGAAAATGCTAATTTTTTATATTCAATTTAGGGATGATTTGTATAGCCCATTTCCCTAGCCATTTTGGCTCTATAAAAAATATCATAAACTGGAGCTTATAAAGCAACAGAAATTTATTTCTCACAGTTTTGGTAGCTGGGAAGTCCAATATCAAGGCACCAGCAGATTTGGTGTCTAGTGAGGACCCACATCCTCACATGGTGCGGCAGCTCTCTTGGGCTTCTTTTAAGGAGAAAACTCATCTCTTCTCAAGAATACCACCACCTAATATCATAGCATTTGTGATCAGGCTTAACAGATGGATTTAGATAGGATGCAAATTTTCACACTATATCAGCAATCAAGTTCTGTTCACTAAAGTATTTGGCATTTAAGTTTATTGATATTAAGTTTATATCTTCAACAGTTCAAGCTATAGTATTGACACTTCCTCTTCTTGATTATCCCTTAAGAGTCAAAAGGAATGTCAGTGTCACTAATGTGACAGCACTGCTGGAGAAAGAGCAGGATGAGATATCCCTCTCCTAGATATTTTTTGTAAGCAGTTACAGTTAAGGTATCAACACTTCACCTACATGCTACCCTTATAAAAGACGCTGACCTTCTTAATATAATCTAATATAAACTAGACTTATTTTTTTTCTATCTAACCATTGAGCGGTTATTGATGCTTCATAAATCCTGACTTGTAATTGTGAGCCCCAATGTATTTTTTTTTTAGAAATATAGGGCTTTTCTTTATTGATGTATCTCTCCTATAGATTTTACTTTAAAATGACTATAGAAGATTACTAAGAATAAAGTAATGAAAATAGTAAATGTGTTTCTTTTTTAATTGTTTTTAGTTGTAGGTGGACACAATATTTTATTTATTTATTTTTATGTGGTGCTGAGGATTGAATCCAGTGCCTCACATGTGCTAGGCAAGCGCTCTACCACTGAGCCCAACATGTATTTTTCTACGGAGAAAAACTTGCTGAGATCATGTTGGTGTGAAATTATCAAAGGAAAACTACTATTCTTCATGAAAAGGTATTTTTTTCTCCAAAAATGTTCTACTTCTTTTTGTATACATTACATTTTTGAAATAGTTCTTGGTGCTAAAACTACAACATGACCACGACATACTAATTCCTTGATTTCAAGCCCTTTACATACCGAACAAGTGGCAGAAACCCAACAAAACTAATGCATGTTTTAGACAAAGAGGGCAGTAGGGGACAAGGGAGGTCCATACATTTTTTTCCTTTAATTTTAAAAATGTTTTCTATCCAATAAACACATGTCATATCCATGTTTAAAATGTCAGGCATTATTGAAGTCCATCTTGCCCTTGTCCTTCATCTTCTCTCCTCTTCCCCCTGCAAGTCTCTGATCACTGTCCCTGTGATAAGTCCTCTGATACCGCCTGTGATACCGCCTCCATTGCCAAGCCGTCCCTTGGTGAGTCTGGGCCAGCTGGAGAACACACCACCCCCTCTGCCTGTTCACCTTACAAACATGCCAAACCCACTCACCTAATGCCAGTGTGCATTATGTGTCAAAAGGAATGAAAATTTTGTCATTTCAAAATTCAGTAGTATAGTCCTGGATGCTGTTAAAATGCAAAATGTCCCTTCAGGTGAACCTGCCAAAGAATAACAGTACTTTCTGTTTGAAGAGAAGTAGGTCACCTGTTCTCTGCCCTCTCTCATTGTTTCTACCTTCCCCCTCCCTCCCACCCTGAATAAAGACAAGAAACACTAGAATTTATTCATACTATTGATGTTGTGGGTCTGGGTGAAAAGAAGTAAAATGTTCCACTGCTCTATTCATAAACAAACAAACAAACAAAAACGTCAGGCATTAATACTTGGGAGTGTTTAATATCAATCCATATGGGTATATGAGAAGTGAAATGTGCTTTCTCCTCCCTACCCTTACTTTAGTGCTAACTTACAGAGCCTGTCCAGAGCTTATGAGAAGTGGAAACCCGTGGTGAAATTAAAGAGGTTAAAAATAATCAATTTAGAACTTTGTGATTGACTGTTGAGGAGCAGTAATTAAAAATCTGGGAAGTGGACTCTGAATTCTTCCCACTATTTCACTGAAAAGGCACAAGAAATTATGATGATGCCAAGTATTGAAAAATGGATTTCCATTTAAGTATAATTTTCAGTTAGAAAAAAATTGAACATAGTGAATATTTTAATGCACTCAGATGCCTTGGTAAAGTATTTATTGTATATATTTATAGAGTACAATGTGGTATTTTGATCCATATGTACACACTGGGATGATTATATCATGGTAAATGACATATCTTCTAATTCACACATTTATGTTTGTGATAGGAATATTTAAAATATACTTTTAAGAAGTTTCCAGTACACAGTACATTAATATCAACTATAGTCAAAATGCTGTGTCTTCAGAGCTTACTTCTCCTTTTTAACCTAAACTGGAACCCTGGTCCACCATCTTTCCCTCTGTTGTCCACCTATATACACAGGCACAGTTCCTGGTAACCACCCTTCTACTCTCTACTTCTGGGGGTTTTGACTTTTTAAATTTTTTTTTCATATTTTAGAATTTACTCAAAGTGAGATCATGTAGTACCTGTCTTTTTGTTTCTGGCTTATTCCCCTCAGCATAATGTCCTTCACTGATAGAACAAATAATATTCCCTTTTATGTACATACCACATTTTCTTTATGTGGTTCTTGATTATTTCATTTACCTGTTGAAGGACATTTTGGATATGTCCATACCATGGCTTTTCAAATTATGTACAAAAATTCAGTTATCTTTTTGAGATACTGAATTCAATTTCTTTGGATAAATACTCCAAAATGGGATTGGCTGAGTCAAATGGTAGTTCTACTTTTAAATTTTAAATGAAACTTTATACTATCTCAATGATGACTGTAGCAACTTATATTCAAACAAACAGCATTACCAAAATTACTTTTCGTTACATCCATCCAAAGTTCTCCTTGTTTTGTTTTCACAATAGTTATCCTGAGAGATGTAGAGTAATACAAGAGTCTGATTTTGATCTGCATTTTCCTACTAATTAGTGATATTGAGCACTTTTTCCTATACTATTGACCATTTGTTTATCCTCTTTTGAAAATAATTATTTGTTTTCCTCTTTTCTTAATGCTTTATTACTGTTTTTACTGTTGAGTTACTCTGAGCTCCTTCTTTGTTTTGACTATTAGCCACTTGCCAGATACATAGTTTGCAAATATTTTGTCCCATTTTGTAGGTCTGTAGGTTGATTTTTCATTTTGTTGATAGTTTTACAGAAGATTTTTGTTTATTTGGTTTTTTTTTTTTTTGAGTTTTACTGTTTTAGGGTCTTGAGTTTTGAATCTTTATTGTATTTTCAGTTAATTTTTGTGTATGGTGTAAGATAAGAGTTCAATTTTATTTTGTTACATGTGTTTATCCAGCTTTCCCTACATTATTTATTAGACTATCCTTTCCCCATATTGTATTCTCAGCATGTGTGATAGTTTGAACATCACCTTCTCCCTACAAAACTCGTGCTGAAATGGGATTCCTGACATAATGGTGCTGCAGAGTGGGGAGATTTTAACCGATCTTGGCTTATGAGGGTTACACTCTCAGGAAGCAATTAATGCTGCTCTGGGAAGATGAGGCTACTTTTCAAGGCAGTGATGGAGTTCTCGTTCTCATTGTACTGGATTCATCACTACAAGAGTGCCTTGTTAAAAGCCAGGTTGCCCCTTGTGTCATTCTATAATCTCCTGTTTGCTCTTTGCTTTCTGCTCTGTTACAATGTAGCATCAGGCTTTTACCAGAAACCAGCTGATGCCATTGGAATGCTTTTGGACTTCTCACCTTCTACGACTGTGAGCATAAACAGACTTCTTTCTTTTCAAATTACCTAGTCTCAGGTATTATGTCACAGCAGAGGAAAATAGCACCCTTTCAAACACAAGTTGACTATATATGAGTAGGTTTATTCGTAAGCTCTCTATTCTGTTCCACTGGACTGTTTACTTTTATGCCAGCACCATACATTTTGATTAAAATAAAATTTTAGTACATTTTGAAAGCAGGTGATATGATGCCTTTAGCTTTGTTCTTTTCATATAGAACCATAAATGGGCCCATTATAGGCAAAGCAATCTTTAGCAAAAAGACCAGGTACTTTTTCAATTTCTGTGAAAAATATCATTGGAATTTTTATAGTGATTGCATTGAACTTTATGACTCTGGGTAGTATGAATGTTTTAGCAATATTAAGTTTCCATTCCATGAACAGAGATATTGTTCCATTTATTTGTGTCTTTTTTATGCAAAATTAAAAAAATCTTATAATATTAAAAATAATTCCTAATTAAAATGCACATATACAATAATAAAAATATAATACATATAAAATATATACCCAAATATAATATGTGATAAAATAGGTATGTACATATGCAAATGTAACATAAAATAACACAAATGCTATAATATAAAATATCAGAGGGGATAGGTTAAAGTAAAAGCTGCAAGCACAATTAAGGGCTACACTGCCTAAAACAGTGTCCACTAGCAACGTAGGACTACATAAATTTTAATTAGTTAATTAATTAAAATTGAATAATATTAAATATATATGCTTCCAGTCAGAACACTCACATGTGCTCAATAGCTATTTACGTTTACTGGTTATAATATGGGACAGAACAGATATAACATGTTTTCTTCATTGGGGGTAACACTGATTATATTATATTAAATTATGCACTAATGAAAGATGATTTTTAAATCATGGCATAATCACTATAGAAATAGTAAAAATATTTATATCTAATAAATTAATAGCAGGTAAAATAGAGCAATAATAGTAAGTACATCATTAATTAACAAAAATATACAAAAGGAGAGAGTAGTGGACATACAATAGATGACTAAGTAGAAAACATGGAGTAAGGGTGCAAAACAAAATCCAAATGTCATTGTCAATCAATCATTTTATTAAATAAGAACAAATCACAAATCCTATCAGATATTTTGGAGAAATTTATAACATGATTCTAATTTATAGGAAAATTCAAAGTACCTAGAATAAAGAACAAAGTTAACATACTTATGTTATCTGATTACAAAAATGTACAATAAAAATCTACAACACATTTTACATTTTTTCAGCAATCAAGTAGGAGTGGTATAGATATGAAAATAGATTTTTCTGCAAAGTTAACAAGGTACTTGATGAGGTAAATGTGGTCTATTTAAGAGATAATGGTGGATAAATGGAGCCCATCTGTAAATAAGATTTATATCCGGAATCTTGTATGAAGAATTCTTACAACTCAACAAGAAAAAGACAAAAAGAAAAGAAAAACCCTAATATAAACAATAAAAGGTTTGAATAAACACTTTACCACTTAAGAGATAAGTAGACAATAAATAGAAAATAACCACATAGTAGGATGTTCAACACAATTTTTATTAGGTAAATTTAAATTCAGACCACATATGAGATACTATTTCACATCTATCAGAATATGCTAGAATAAAAGTATTCTGGTAATACTGAGATTTAGAGTGATGTGAAAAAAATTGCTGGTGGAAATAGAAGTTAGCAAGGCCACTTTAAAAAAGTTTCTTAAAACATTAACATAGATCTACCACATGGGTAAGTTATGTAACTCTTAGATACCTACGTGGGGAAAATAAAAACTAATGTCCCTCTCTAAACAGTAAATAAAAACTGAGAACAAAATTTGTCTTGGTCCTTTCAGGCTGTTACAACAAACTGTCATAAGTTGATGATATTATTCAAATGGAAATTTACTTCTCACAGTTCCAGAAGCTGAGAAGTTCAAGATCAAAGCACCAACACACTGTCCCCTATTGATTTCCCATTTCCTAGTTCATAGAAGATGACTTCTTAGGTTTTCACATGGTGGGATACAAGGTACTTATCTGGGGTCACTTTTATAAGTTTGCTTATTCCATTGATAGGATCTCTGTCCTCATGACCTAATCTCCTCCCAACAGTCCCATATCTAGATACCAACACACTGGGGATTAGGCTTTAACACATAAATGGGAATGGGGCAGGAATATTTGGATTAATGCAAGCATTATTTATAACAAAGAATGTACACACCACATATGCCCATCAATTGATGAATAGATAAAGAAAATGCAGTATGTTAACATAATAAATTATTATGCAATAGTATAGGAAGAAAGACCATAGATGCATTCTACAAAATGAACAAATGTCAAAAATATGCTACCAAAAGAAATCATACAAAAATAACTATTTAATATATGGCCCCATTTATATGAAAATTGAATGGAATTTAAATAAAATTCATAAGAACGAAGGTGACCATGATAAATCAGACTACTTATTAAAAGTTGAAAATGGAAAATTTTACTTGATAGTGATAGAAATCAGAATATAGGTTAACTTTAAGCAGGGAAAGGAAATACTTGGAAAAGGATGGGTAAGCAATGTTTGAAGTGCTAGTAATAGTTTGTTTATTGATTACATTATGTTCAGTTTGTGAGAAGTGAGCTTTCCAACATGTTTTCTGTAGTTTTCTGCATGAAGGCTATACATCAAAATTTTCCTGAAATCAGGCAAATATAAACATTATATAGGTTAGGAATTAAAGAAAATATAAAAATTCAGGCAATACTCTTTAGAGAAATTCAAAGAGGAATAAGTGGTGTAAAAGTTTTATGTTTTAAACCTAAAATGGAAAGCATACAATTACATTTGCTTCAACAAAAAAGAAAATCACCTTTTGAAATATAAAATGTAGGGAAATTATATTCCATTTAAAATATCTAAGAATCAGGGAAGTAGATTTAAATATATGTTCAATTGTAGAATTACAGTGTTATTAAGCATTCCAATGAACTTTTTATAATTTTTGTTTCATTGAAATTATTACTTAAATCTTAGTGTTATTCTTGGGAAATTATATCCTAAGAATTTAATTTTAGTTTCTCTGTAAATTTGCTACTTAAATTATTCCTAATATGCAAGTCTATACATTGTTCATTTTATACATTCATTCAGTTGAAAACAAAGTCACTGAATTAGGAAATAAGGCCCTCCAGAGGACCAACCTTTCCAGCTTCACCTCTTACTCTGCTTGCTTTGGCTTTCAGCACTCTAGCCAAACTGACCTTTCCATTTCTTTGTCATGCTTTTGGAATCTATAAGGAAAAGCTCCAAAAGCAGAGTACTCATTTTTTTTAAACCACTATTGCTTCTCTGAATGCCAACTGTGGTTGATTGCCTGAATTATTGGCCCTGAATTTTCATACCTCTCTGTCCCCATACATAAACACTTGGTTATGCCCTTGCACAGACTGGGCCAGGCACTGGGGCTTATTTTGACTGATGGGAAAGTAGCAAACTTGCAACAAGCAAAGGCTTGAGAAAGCAATTAAGTATTCTCACTATTTTGCTCTTCTGCCAAGTCTGCTGGAAGATAAGGACTGGTGCAAAGCCAAATCACACCAGATGTCCCAGCTGTGGTTACTCTATACCACCCAGCAGAAATGCGAAAGAGTTGCTTGTTGCAAGTTTGCTCAAAATACTAAGAGCCTGTTAGCAGAGATACTGCTGATCACAGTCGCATGAGGGAACCCAGTTGAGACCAGAAGAAACACCTAGCTAATCTGCATATTTGTGAACTACACTTAACTATATTAAGCCATCAAATGTTAGAGTGCATTTGTTACATAACATCATTTTAGCAACCATTCACTTCATAGATTCTCTTGCCATACACAGCAAGAATCAGAAGAATGCCACAGAAAATGAGCCAGAGCAGTTTTCTGATCAGAGGTGATTTATATGAATGTGTGTATTGTGCCAAATATAGCCTGCAACTTTAACAAATTGTAACCTGAAATTGACACCAACATTATCAGTTGTATTTTAAAATTTCATCTCTGTTTACAGTGTTATTCTTATTGGCTCTAAATACGTACACACAAAAGTAGTAGCTACTCATCTCTTCCACAGTGCACATCCCTGCAATTTCTTCCGCCTGGAACCACTTCACTTACAGTTTCCTATATTTACTGCATTTCTGTGCCTTCAGGTTACAGATGCTCTTCATTCGTTATACCTCACTCATGGCTTCTTGGACGACCTCCTCAACTTCCCTAAATCAGCCAACATATTCCCATTTCATGATGGACTTCTTGATAGCATCATTCACATGGTACACTTTTATATTTATTTTTTAAATTCTCATGTTAATTATCTATCCTTACCTAGATTTTAAGTTCTGTGGGAGCAGAAGAAAGCATATTTTTGCTCACCATTTTGTTCTACTACTAGACATAATGCTTAGTTCATAAAGTGCCATAATGATTTGGTGATTGAATTAATAAATTTAAAGTTATTAACCAGTGAAAATTAATTTGAAAATTGAACATTGTATTTGTAAATACACTTGTATGAGATAATTTTTACTTGTTATTCTCTTTTAATTTTCCATAGCAAGGATATTGGATATTATTAAAATTTTATAAAATAAGCAAATTAAATGATTAAAACTATCTAGAAAATTTGAGAAGATGAACGCACAGATGGTGTGACTCTACTTTGTGTACAACCAGTGAAACAATAACTGTACTCCATTTGTGTTCAATGAATCAATAAGTAAATAAAAAAAAAAAGAAAGAAAATTTGAGAAGAGCCTGAAAGCAGAATAAAGACATGAAACTTTTAGGGACTTGAGCTACATTATGAAAATTATTTTTATTTATTAAAATATAAACTGGTACAACTCAATAATTATTGAAAAAAATACAAAGAAATCCCATCCATGCAATTAATAAATCTATTAAAGACTCATTTAAGTCATAATTTAATAATGGAATGAAAATATTCATATTACATTTTAATATCTACATAAGCTTTTGAGTTCCTTGGTGAAACTAAAAACAAAGAATGTAAAGCCATTTTTATCAGTTAGTGTCAATATATATCCCCTTCTAATTGTAGTTAATTAGATATTTAATAGAAAATTGAAGTGAGATGTCAAAATAATTTGTTGATGCATTATGTCAACAAATAAATCAGCTTCAAGAGCTTTAAGAATAACTTTTAAATACAAAAATAAATGAAGAAATATCAATATAACCTTTTATATTTTGATGTAATAATATGTTGGAATATATAATATTAGGTTAAACAGTGTAGTAATGTTTTTTCTGTATCTACTTGGAAAAAGCTTATTATTAGATGATATTATAATGTTTACTCAATCAAACTTTTCCAAGTGCACAGTTTAAAGTTGTAATATAAATATCATTTAGTGAGCACCTTTAATGTGGATCTATTAGGTTAAGTACTAAACATTTTTGGTCTCTGGAAAATAGAAGTTCTTATTCCATTTTATAAATCATAATATAAGGGTCTGAAAGGTTCATCCTTTTTTGAAAGGCTCTACCCATAGGTTCATCCCTGATAAGTGATATTATTGGTATTTTAAACTGAAACTTTTATTTAAAGCATTATACTCTAATCCCACACCCTTCTGTCTCCCAAAAAGAATGGAAGTAAAGATAATGTGTATTTTTATTTATCCCTTATGAACCAGTTAACTATAAAGTGTTAATTTATAAAAATAAATTTGCAATGATGTTTAAACTATTAATCATAATTAATTCTAGATTGTGCATTTTCTTCTGATTTGTTCTCAAGAAGTATTCTATACAACAAATGAGACTGGTAGCATTATCCCTACTTGATAATGTGAAAACAGTGCTTCTCAATGGATAGGTGGGTTGTTGAATCACACATAGCATCGATTGGCAATTGCTAAGTCAGTACATAGCACAGCTAGGGTTTGATTTTCCATCAGCCCTCCTTGTTGCTTCTTCCAAAGACAACCTGAAAAAAAGACATTTCTCCAGGCTCTATCGCATGCATGCACTTCCTGCAAGCAGAGGCACTGTTTGTTCTAGACTATCTTTTCAAAGATGTTTTCATACAGAAAACTCTTGGATGACATATATAGTATTTGCACTCTGGAACAGAAGTCAGCCATACTCACTGTGTTTTTTGAGATCTGGGGTCCCTAAATTCAGGGTACTTCTCCTGTAATGAAACCAGTAGAAATTCAAAGGACTTGGTATGCTGATTTTACCCACTTGCTCTTTCCATCTTTTAGGTGAGAAATGCATAGACAATTCCTATTGACTTCCAAAGTTTAGTTATACAATATTTCAATTTACCAAAAATAACTTGTATCATGGTTATTATTATAAAACAACATTCAAGGTTACCTTTTAATTCTGTTACTTCTGTTTAAACATTGTGATTTTTCTTCACCAGAAAATCACATGTAACACACTTTTGTTACTTTCTCGTGTGCTATTTTCCATTTATAATATTTGTTTAAATAACTATACCCAATGTTTATTTTCCAATGTTGATTTTATTTGGAAGTTCATGTTTCAACACAAATTTTGCTTTTCTGGAATCCAATCCAGATTATTGTCAGTTAATTATTATGATTATTACATTCTCTTTATATATCTTGACTTTGAGGTGATCATGGATTACCTTATTTATGATGACTCCTTAGGTTCTGAAGTAAATAGTCAATAATACCATCTCTTACAAAGTTAACTAGTATTAGGAGTTTTGAGAATTCCAGTCATAGTAAATAGTTAAGTATCAAAACAGGAGAAATTTTTAAAAATATTTTTCAGAAGCACCTTTAATCTGGGAACTCCTCGATAGGGAAATACTTTGATATATTTTATCTTAGCAATTAACTCCAGGGGGAATTAGTTAATTAGTGTTAAGTAGTTTCTTCTTTCATAAGGTAATTACTGTTCTTTGGTCAAGAATATTCATAAAGATTGAATACTTGCTCTAAATGTATCTTATTTTGCCATTATTGCTGTTATTGATTTATTTTTTGAGCAAGGAATCTTCTGGATATTTTCAGGTTTTGTCAGTATCTTAGGTAAATATCATTTTTATTTTGAGCTCACTCAAATGTAAGCAATCTGCATCTTTGTAATAGTAGTCATTTTCCAGATGGATAATACATGGCAGAGATTTAAAAAGTTAAAGATAATAAATATAAACTAAAAACATATGTAATCAGGAATATAAAAGATTAAGAATGAAATTATAGAGACTAAAATGTGTAAGTGGTAAGGAAACCAGTGTGGGCTGTACAGAGGATACATGCTATAGAACAGTGGTGGATAGAGCTGTGAAGAAATGTACTCATGTGTGAACTTTATGCTGGAGGCAATGGAATGATTGAAACTGGATACTGTGAGCAGAAACTACTCTGCATTGCAGCCTATCATAACAAGGTGGACTAAAGAAGATGCTACATCTTATTTAACTTCTCATCTCTAGAGCATAGTATAGTGACAAGAATAAAATATGTTTTGAGAAAAAATAACTAAAAAGGAAGAAAGAGACTAGAGTCAATAATAACCCACATTCTAGTTGAAAGAGTCTCAATTCAGAATAAGTGTAGAATTAAAAATTTCATGAAAAAATATAATAAACTGATCAAAAATATAATAAACTTGAAAAAAATAAGGTATCAAAAATAATATTGAAGTTTTAAACTGATAAAGCAGTGGGAGAAAGAAGGATGTAAAAAATGGCTAATTTTGAAGAAGTGATTTTAAAAGTGTTGGGGTGTAGAGTGAAAATTCACCCAGAAAGAAAAGTCATAATCAGCTAGAAAGAAATACAAGACAAAATTCCTAATGAGTGGTCAGTTTTAAAAATTTGCACATAAGGTGTTCATAGAAATCACAGTTAAAATCCCTAAGAACGTAAACTGGTTTGTAATAGCATCTTTTTAAAATTTTTTTTTTAGTTGTCAGTGGACACAATATCTTTATTTTATTTATTTTTATGTGGTGCTGAGGATCAAACCCAGTACCTCACATGTGCTAGGCAAGTGGTCTACCACTGAGCCACAACCCCAGCTGTCTTTATAATTTCTTGGTTCTTGGTATCTTCACTGTACAACGCAGTAGTCATTCAGCCATATGTGACTACTGGGCACTTAAAATGTCAACTGTCCAAATTCAGATGTGTCCTCAGTATAAATTCCACAATAACTCCATCCTTAACATGAAACAAAGAATATATAAGAATAATCCTTATACCAATCATGTTAAAATAATATTTTAGATATATTAAAGTAATTCAGATATACTACTAAAATTAATTTCACTTTACTTTTTCTTAATATAGCTACTAGAATACTTAAAATGGGACAGGTAGCTCATATTCCATTTCTCTCAAACAGTACTGCTTTTGATGGCCAAGAATTACGTGTTTGATTTTTATGGTGGTAAATTAGGTTAAAGGCTTTTTCTAGATCTGGTAGTCTTTGAACTCATAGACTGTGCCTTTTCCATCTCTGTCATCTCTGTCCTTATAATGTCTGACACATGTTTAATAAAAAGACACTAATGATTTGTTTTTTGAATTAGCAAAAATAATTATATGTAATCAATAGCAGGATTCTCAAAGAGTAGTGCTCCCATTAGTAGCTGCAATATCTCCCAAGAACCTGTTAGAAATGTAAATTTCAAGACTCGGCACAGATCTGCAAAATCAGAAACTAAATCAGAGACTGCAGAGCAGCATTCTGTTTTAATAAGCTCTCAGGTGATTCTAAAGCTTGCTTCAGTCAAAGAACTTCTGATCTGGAGAAAGATGACCACACTAAAAACATTATGTTAATTTGCTTAAGATATTTAGCAATAAATTAGAAATATCATTGTGATCAATCAATATTATGATGTGTGACATTCAAATGACAGAAGGGAAAAATGAGGCTTTAGCGTAACATACCTGAGAATTTAAAGCTCAATTATCTGCCTACTGAGTTCTTAAAAATAGATAAAACTTTCACAAAGTAGGCCTGTATAAAATTTTAAGATAGAAATGAAATTAAACTGTTAGTAAGATGTTCACTTTAATTATAAAGTATAAAATTTTAAAGTCTGATCTTAATTTCTTGTTAAATTAAGGACCACAATTAACATTGTTTGTCTACCCATTTTCTGCTTTTTAATCTGTCCTCTTGTTTTTACCCAGAAACATCAAGTTTCAGTTAACTCAGTGAATATTTTAATCATGACCTCATAAAATCTTTACTATTCTAAAGAAAAGACAAACTAAAGAAATTTTAATTATTACTGTATTGATGGATAGGATCAAACACAAATTCACATTGATTTATAATCTTCACTTCTTCAATGTGCCTTTTTTTCTCTTTACCATTGTGGATTCTTTCTCTGGGATAATTCTACACTATTGTATTTGCTTGATAAAGAACTTTATATTGAGTTTATCACTACCTCCAAAAGGAAGGCATAATCCTCTCTCCATTCTCTGTTTCTTGCATAAAATACAAAATAAAACTATTTAGAACTGTAATTCACTTGTTCTTTTACCTAAAAATGAAGAGTCCTTGTATTATATTTTGTGTTCTAACCATAATTAATTACGTCTTCAACACATATTTTTCAAATCCAGAATATCATTGGTGATTACCTAGGAAAACTGACAAGTTCAATGATCTCAGTGCAGATACCTATTTACTTCTCTTACTACGAATGTTAAACTGAGTTGGGTTGCTGAATATGACTTATAGAATCATTGACTACAAGACACACTAACAGAGAATTCCAATAACTTATAATTTGCTTATTACCACTACTAGTTTTACCAAGGCTAAGTGTAAATCAAGACAAAAGTATTCACATGATAAAGAGAAGAAATATGCCTATATGCCTTGCACCATTAGGCAATCAATAAATATGTCTTGAAAGGATGAATTAAGAAATTAGGAATAGCGAATTTAAAATGAATTTACTGACAGACTTCTCAATGAGTCATTACAAAGGCAAATGTGACTCTCCTATAATCTTTAAGAAAATATTTTATGTAACTTAATATTATTTTTGGCATTGTTGCTTATTTACAAAGTATAAAGAATCAAATGTTTACATAACATTCCAAATGAAACACTGGAGTCCCATGGTCACTACTGTTCACTCTCTCTTCCCCCTACCAACATTTCCCATTGGCCAGAGTACTCAAAAAAATTTTTACCAATTGGCTGTATTTTTACATGTCTCCATGGAAATTAATACACTTATATTATGATTATATTTATTTCTCAATTTAGGAGTTATCTATTTATCACCACCAGAAAGGACAAATTCATAGCTCTCCTTCACCACCCATTTCTCTTCTCACACAGGATTTATATACACACTTCTTCTCTATTATATTAATGTAAATATGTAACCCAATCAATAAATGGGCCAATGAAATGAACAGGCACTTTACAGAGGACCATCTTCAAGTAATCAACAGATTTATGAAAAAATGTTCAACATCCCTAGTTATAAGAGAAATGCAAATCAAAACCATCTTAAGATTTCATCTTACCCCAATTAGAATGTCTTTTATTAAGAACACAGGCAACAACAGGTGTTGGTGAGGATGTGGGGAAAAGGGTACACTCATACATGGCTGGTGGGAGGGCAAGTTGGTGCAGCCACTCTGGAAAGCAGTGTGGAGATTCCTTAGAAAACTTGGAATGGATCCACCATTTGATCCAGCTATCCCACTCCTTGGCCTGTAGCCAAAGGACTTAAAATCAGATTACTACAGTGATGCAGCCACATCAATGTTCATAGCTGCCCAATTCACAATAGCTAGATTGTGGAATCAACCTAGATGCCCTTCAATAGATGAATGGATAAAGAAACTGTGGTATATATACACAATGGAATATTACTCAGCCATAAAGAAGAATAAAATTATGGCATTTGCAGGTAAATGGAGACTGTTATGCTAAGTGAGATTAGCCAATCCCAAAAATCCAAGGGCCGAATGGTCTCTCTGATAAGTGAATGATGATGCATAATGTGGGGTGGAAGGGTGGCAAGAATGGAGGAAGGATAGATAGCATAGAGGGAAGGGAGGGGTGGGGTCGGGTGGGGGGGTAAGAATAATAACAGAATGTGTGACAGATACCATTGCCCTGTGTACATGTATGAACGCACAGATGGTGTGACTCTACTTTGTGTACAACCAGTGAAACAATAGCTATACTCCATTTGTGTTCAATGAATCAAAATTAAATAAAAAAGGCAAAAAAAGCTTTATTTAGATCAATACTGTTTATATTATTATGATTTGATTATTTTTATAACAGAGCCTATACATGATTACTTTTTCCTATATAAATTTTTGAGGTTAATAGTTACTTCAATTTGGTCCCTTTGTTTTTATCACTAATTCAACCTGCAATTCTCTCCCAGTTGAGTAAGTCTCCACTCAGTATTCATATAGATTATATGTGTCGTTTCTTTTGTCTTAAGAAATATCTCCTACCATATTTTTACTTGAACAATTCCAGTAAGTTGATGCCTGTTTTACAACATGTCTTCTCTATCATTCAAAGAGTTCCATTACTAGCATTTAGTTTGAATCCTTTGTTTCTTGAATATTAGAGTACTTTCTTTTCTTAGATTACTCTATTTTAGCAAAATGTATTCTTTATAATTTTCTTTAAAAGGATGCATAGAAGATATATTTCGAGACCCTAAAGTTCAGAAATTACTTATACTCTAGATGCGCATTTATTGAATATTTAGCTGTGTTTAAAATTCTATGTGGGAAAACCATTTCTCCTCAGATTTTTGGAGAATTTTTTCCTTTGATTTAAATTTAAATAATAGCTTTTAGAAGTATAACTGTCTTCTCATTTTTAGGTCTTTTGTAGGAAACCCTATAATTTTTTTCTTATAAGTTTATAGGATATTCTGTTTGTTCCCAATAATAAAAAATGCCACAATGAAGTGCTACGGTATGCGTTAACTTCTTTCACTCTTTTGGGCACTGGTGAGTCTTAATAATTTAAAGATAATTGTCCCAAAGATTTGGGAGTTTTCTTGATGATTTATTCATTTCCCTTTTTTCTCTTCTCTTAGTAGAATTTTTAAATTCAGATATCAGACCACTGGAATAGACCTTTGATTATCTTGTACTTTTTCCCCTAATATTTTTTCATATATATTTTATTTTACTTTCTAGGAGATTTTTAACCAAAATTTGCTTCCTTACTTTTTTAAAAATCATATTTCTTTATTTCTTTTGGGTTATTGTCTAATTCAAGCTATTTTTATGTAGTATCTAAGGCTAAAATAACAAATCTTTCAATGAATGTGATTATAGATTTTTAGAGGTTTTGTCTATTTCTTAAAATATACTAATACTCTCTGTCTCCATTTCTGCCTATCATGTGAGAAGTTTTCCATTTGTACTAAAATCTTTTGAGTGCTTTTATATTAGTGAAAATCTTAAGAATGTGCCACTTTGAAACTGATTAAAATCTCTGGGCATTTGTTTGTAGTTTAGCAATAAAGGTTTCATTGTAGAGGGACCTAACTTCCATTTAATTTGAGAAAAACAAGATTTTAGGATAATATACTTTAATCTGATTCTCCATGAACACTTTTCTAATATTTTTCCTGGAGATACATAATTCTAAGTACCAGGATTTGGAGAGAGGATGGAAGTAGCCTAGAATATCCAAATATTCAACAGATGAACTTGCACCATGGTTTTGACATGAGATATGTACTATTAACTATGCATAATATCCCATGAGATGGTATATTTCTATTTTGTCCTCTTCAAAGGGAAAGCTTTTAACCTATGTGAAATAATAGAATGGATATTTGGAGTTCTCTCAAAACTTAGTGATTATTTATTTAGGTGATTCAGATAAACTTATCCACTAGCCCAAAGCTGTATCTGTAGACTTTCCTAGACATGATGGTTTAGTCAAGATTCTCCAAAGAAATAAAAGCAACAATGTGTAATGTGTGATTGTGTGTGTATGTGTGTGTAAAGAGAGAGAGAGATAAACTGTGTGTGTGTTATTTTGTTGATTCAAAATGTGCAGGATAGGCCTGCATATTGAGAACCCAGGAAAGAGTTCAAGTCTAAAAGCAGTTTTCTGTAAGAATTCCTTTTTTGTTAAGAAAGGTCAATATTTGTTTAATTAAAAGCCTCCAACTGACTGAACAATATCCACCCATATTATGAAGTGTAATATGTTCTATTCGGAGTCCACTGTTTTCAATATGTCTCTCATCCATAATGAACGAATGAATGAATAAATAAATACTGCCACAGAATACACTCCCAATCATATTTGACTAAATAATTGGGTACCACAACCCAACTAACTTGACATAATTAACCTTTTCCACATACCTATCACTTAAATTTATATATAGGTACTTTGGCAGTAGCCTTCTCTCAGCCCATTGCATTTATCATTCTAGTAGTCCTTTTCTAGCTTAAATGATTAACTTGATATGTCTTCAGTATTTTCAGCAATATTAAAAAGTTGATAAAACCACAGACAATTTGGTATTTACTCTGATGCTTTGCTTTACTTGGAACATTCTGGATTTGGTCTTTTTCTTGAGACTATGTTATACAAGATGCACAACTGATTTGGTAAAAAACAGCACAGTTTTTCTAATCATGCCAATCTAAAACTTGATTCCCTCCTAATTCCCTCTTAATTCTGCTTATAAACTTACTTTCTCTCTCCTGATTTTAACTCTATCTTTTTGTGTGATGTCTTAACTAGAAATGATAAACTTACACTTTCAAAATTTTGATTAGAAATGTCTTCTGGTTCTTTAAAATTCATTAGTATTTTAATTTCATTATATCACAAAAATAACTTTATATAATAATTCACTATTATATAATAGGAGTTGCCATTTTACCAGTTTTCATAAGTTTCCTAAAAAAAAAAAAATATCAGGCACCTACAACTGTTTTTAATTGACTACCTGGTCCCAAATGATTTTCAATATTACCCCAATTTAAAGTGCTAATTTCTTTGCTATAAGAAATTTCTGTGGGCCGGGGGCGGAGCTGCTTGCCGGCTCCAGCGGGGAATTTGGGCCCGGTCGGCGCCATTCTACAGCTTCCCTGGCAGAGAGACTCCATCTTGAGCTGTCTGAGCCCTCGGACCTAAGCTCAGCCCTTCCCACGGGGACACGGCGCTGCGGCTCCAGGGCCATGGTGCTGCATCTCCTGGTTGCCTCTGCCCAGAAGCATTGATCATTCCCAGGCTGGAGGTTGTGAGACAGCAGCTATCTTGGGTCACCACTTGATCAAGCACCTCTCAAACATCTGGTGAGTTACTGGAAATCTGCAGGGACGCCCTGGGTCTTTACAGGGAAATTGCAATCCCTCTGCTTTGCACTACTAGAGGGGAAGATATGTGAGCAGTATGAGAAAACACGGGAAGAAAGTGTCCCAAACAAACCTAGATGATACATCAAGAGATCCCAAAGACAGTACGGTAGAAGGAATGACAGAAATGGAGTTCAGAATGTTCATAATTAAAATGATCCGAGAAGAGAATGAGGTGACGAGAGAGCAGATTCAGGCTATGAATAATCAGCTAATAGAGCAATTTCAGGAAGCAAAAAATCATTTCAATAAAGAGATAGAAGTTCTGAGAAAAAAGCAAACAGAAATCCTTGAAGGAAACAAGGAAATGAAGGAAACAATCAACCAAGTTAAAAACTCAATAGAAAGCATAAGTAACAGAATAGATCACTTGGAAGAAAGAACCTCAGACAATGAAGACAAAATATTTAATCTTGAAAACAAAGTCGAACAAACAGAGAAGATGGTTAGGAATCATGAACGAAACCTCCAAGAAATATGGGACATCATGAAAAGACCAAATTTAAGAGTTATTGGGATTGAGGAAGGCACAGAGATACAACCAAGGGTATGAACAATCTGTTCAATGAAATAATATCAGAAAATTTCCCAAATATGATGAATGAGATGGAAAATCAATTAGAAGAGGCCTACAGGACACCAAACGCACAGAATTTCAACAGATCCACACCAAGGCACATTATAATGAAAATACCTAACATACAAAACAAAGATAGAATTTTAAAGGCTGTGAGAGAAAAGCAGCAGATTACCTACAGGGGGAAACCAATATGGATATCAGCAGATTTCTCAGCACAGACCCTAAAAGCAAGAAGGGCCTGGAACAACATATTTCAAGCTCTGAAAGAAAACGGATGCCAACCAAGAATCTTATACCCAGCAAAACTTACCTTCAGATTTGATGATGAAATAAAATCCTTCCATGATAAACAAAAGCTTAAAGAATTCACAAAGAGAAAGCCTGCCCTACAGAACATTCTCAACAAAATATTCGAAGAGGAAGAAATGAAAAATAACAATCTTGGTCACCATGGGGAGGAACTACCCTAAAGAGTCAATCAAAGGAGAAACAAAGTTAAGCTAAAAATCCCAAAAAAGCTAAAATGACGGGGAATGCAAGTCATATCTCAATAATAACCCTGAATGTAAACGGCCTAAACTCTTCAATCAAAAGACATAGACTGGCAGACTGGATTAAAAAGAAAGACCCAACAATATGCTGCCTTCAAGAGACTCATCTCATAGAAAAACATGCCCACAGACTAAAGGTGAAAGGTTGGGAAAAAACATACCATGCACATGGACTGAGTAAAAAAGCTGGGGTTTCCATTCTCATTTCAGATAAAGCAGACTTCAAGCCAAAGTTAGTCAGGAGGGATAAAGAAGGACATTTCATACTGCCTAAAGGAAGCATAAATCAGCAAGACATAACAATCATAAATATTTATGCACCAAACAATGGTGCATCCATCTATGTCAATCAGATCCTACTCGATTTCAGGAATCAAATAGACCAAAACACAATAATACTGGGAGAGTTTAACACTCCTCTCTCACCGTTGGACAGAACCTCCAAGCAAAAATTGAACAAAGAAACCAGAGGACTCAATGACATAATCACTAATTTGGACTTAACAGACATATATAGAATATTCCATCCATCAAAAAGCGAATACACTTTCTTCTCAGCACCTCATGGGTCCTTCTCTAAAATAGACCATATGTTATGCCACAAAGCTACTCTTAGCAAATACAAAAACATAGAGATACTACCTTGTATACTATCAGATCATAATGGAATGAAATTAGATATCAATGATAAAGTTAGAAACAGAAACTACTCCAAGACCTGGAGATTAAATAATATGCTATTGAATGATACATGGATAACAGAAGACATTAGGGGAGAAATTAAAAGATTCTTAGAGGTCAACGAGAACAAAGATACAACATATCAAAATCTCTGGGATACTATGAAAGTAGTGCTAAGAGGAAAGTTCATTGCAGGGAGTGCATTTAATAAAAGAATGAAAAGTCAACAAATCAATGACCTCACATTACAGCTCAAAGCCCTAGAAAAAGAGGAACAGATCATCACCAAAAGTAGTAGAAGTCAGGAAATAATCAAAATCAGAGCTGAAATCAATGAAATTGAAACAAAAGAAACAATTCAAAAAATTGCAGAAACAAAAAGTTGGTTCTTTGAAAAAATAAACAAAATTGAAAACCCTTAGCCACGCTAATGAAAAGAAGGAAAGAGAAACTCCAAATTACTAAAATTCGTGATGGGAATGGAAATATTACAACAGACACAATTGAAATACAAAACATAATAAGAAGCTACTTTGAAAATTGATATTCCAACAAAATAGAAAACCTGGAAGACATCAACAGGTTCCTAGAGGCATATGAGCCACCCAAACTGAA
>JAJEJO010053355.1:3373-30767 GCA_020662805.1 Glaucomys volans | reverse complement strand
TTGCCATCTTTGTATTTTCTTTGGTCATGATCTGTTCAGATATTTACTCACTTTAAAAAATATTTAGTTTTTATTTGTAGATGGACACAATACCTTTATTTTATTTATTTATCTTTATGTGGTGTTAGGAATTGAACCAGGGCCTTACAAGTGCTAGGCAAACACTCTACCAGTGAGCGACAACCCCAGCCCTATTTACTCGTTTAAATTGTTTTTTTTTTTAGTTGTTGGTTTTTAAAGAATTCTTTGTGTATTTTGAATAAAACTTTCATTTCAGGAATGTGTTGGTAGGAGATCCAAGATGGCAGACTAGAGGGAGGCTGCGTTCTTTGTTGCTCCGTAACTCAGGATTTGAAAAGAGGAATATCTGTTTCTCCATGAAGCGGTCTTCACTCATCATTGATCCCCTGCTGTTTACCACATCTGTCTACCTCGATCACCCGCAGTCTACCAGTGTAGCAACTACAGTTGAGTGCAGATTGCTCACTGACCGCCGCCTATCATCTGTCAGGTGCCCCTCATGCCTCAGGCTACTGAAGATTGGGAGGTTTGAATAGTACATGATGGTTATAGTGGAGGGTTTTTTTTCTCCTTTGTGATAGCTTTTAAACTTTTATTTCTTTACTTTTCTTGCTCTCTACTTTCCTTTTGTTTACCTCTTTCCTCAGGGCTTTTTCTCACTTTTCTCATGCTAACAACCAACTTCTTCTGACTACACTTTCATTCTTCCTATGATCTAGAACTTCTTTATATTCTTTTTTTTCCCTAACTTATAATGATTTATTTCAAAATGTGTAACAGTTATTAAGAAAAATATTCAGCAATGTATTCACCTATTCTTTTTATGTTAAGTCACCCATTTTCGTGTGGCCATTTGTCACCCTAAAATAAATGAGCAAAATATCCATGCTGAACTTATCAATCATGAACATGAAGCCTCGGAAAGTCCTACTGTGAACTTCAGTCAAGTCAAAGCCACTCTGTAGGTGACATCCAGTGTGCATGTGCCCTCATTGGAGCATTCTTATTCTTAAATAAAACATAGCCTAATTCTTATTTAAAAGTTACTTTGTCAATCTGAATCTTGGTTTCTTCCTCAAATGGATATTAAACATCAAAATTTTCTCTGAATTCCAAATTTCTATCAGGTCCTAGATCATAATTGACTGGCAGCTCATTTGCTAGGGAACTATCTATCTAAAATGGATTATAGAGACTTAATCTAAAGAAAAGAAATTTGGAAAAACAGCCCTCTTCAAATAGCTGAAAAGAAATAAACTGGAGGAGTCACTGCTGTGTATAGACTCAAATGACCCCTGGGGACTGGTGACAATGGCATTGAACTTATCTGAGGGGAGAACTTGGTCTTGGTCCACTTTCCGGTGCTATAACAAAATACTTTAAAGGTGCTGATTGAGCTCACAGTCTGGAGGGGTCAGCGGAGAGCTGGCTTCTGGTGAGGCCTCACTGCTGCTGCACCAGCTCGTGGCAGAAACGTACAGGGAAGTGGGTGTGTGCAGAGGGTGTGCAGAAGGAGGCACGAGGAGCCGAGTCCTTCACAGCCACCGTCTCAGGATGACTGACCCTCTCTCACAGGAGCAGCAGCAATCCTTCACGAGGGGAGCCTCGTGACCTAACCGCCACCCACAGGCCCCAGCTCTTAAACTTCCCATGACCTCACGTACCATTGCACAGGGACAAGCTTCCAGCAGGCGAAGCTGAGGAGCAAACTACATCCAAACCATAGTCACCTATGAATTATTTTAGATTCAATTCATATTCTGGCCCTGAAATGACATTCTTTGTCATGAGATTTGTTCTTCTGGACTATCATTTGACAGAATAGCTTCAAAGCATTTCAAGTATTCTTGAGTTTGTTCATGGATTCCTTGATCATATCTTCTAGACACTACAGGATCTGAAAAGGTATATCCAAACACCATTCACTCTGGAAAAGGAACAGAGTTCAAATCCAGGAGCCGTCCCTTCCAAGCTGAGCAGGCTTCATTTCTGACTCACCATCCTCACCTGTGAAATACAGGTATGAATACCCACATAGAAATGCTGTTCTGAATCGCAGAACAACGGGTCCAGGGTAGACAGTCACATGTCGGCCCTTAATAGACGCTGTTCTTTTCCTTGGTCCTCAGTTCTGTGCTGTGTTTGTTACCGTGCATTGTGTGTGGCATGAAAATAGGTTCCCCAAAGAGAAGTAAGAAGTGAGAGGCCACCTTTCAAAATATTTTTAAGAAAATTGTTTAGAAAGACATGTGGCAATGAATATTCCTCCACATGGTAATGTTTCCAGGTGTAGGGACAGAGAAGTCTGCCACTGTCACTCACTCTGGTCTACACTGCATCCCTCAGGGGAACCAAAACGCTTTCATCAGAGCATTCAGAAGGACAAAACTTGACAGAACATTTTGGCAGCCAAAGAAAAGAGCAATAGTTCAACCATTGCTAAGATCCAGTCCTGAAAAGCACCAACACGTTACAAATAATTTAAGAACAAACAGAGCTTCCAATTATTTTGTCCTTCAAAGGAATCCATTCTCCGGGACAATTGCTCAAACACTTCCAATCTGGAAGAACAATCCCATCCCAGTGCGGAGTCCAGAATCGCGTTCTTGGCTTTTCAGCGTAACTGCTGCAGGGCTAGCTCCACGGCTGTCAGGTTCCCCACGTGGTGTTCCTGCAGGAATATTCCGCCTTTCTTACTGGGGCTAGCAGGTTTGCTCGCACTTTCCTGCGGCCAGCGAGGCAGACACAGCTCGGGGAGGAAAGGGGTCTCCCATCTCTGGGGTCCCTGGAAGCAACCAGAGCCTTCCCAGCAGAACAGTTTGGGGAAGGAACCCTCGGTACTCAGGGCAGCCAGGAAGCAAAGGGATACCTATATTCTTTTTTTACACTGTTAACAGTTACAGCCTACACCCCTCCCCATCCTCTTTGTCCTCCATTAGAAAATGTACTCCCAGCCGGGCGTGGTGGCGCACGCCTGTAATCCAAGCAACTTGGGAGGCTGAGTCAGGAGGATCACGAGTTCAAAGCCAGCCTCAGCAACTTAGCGAGATCCTTAGCAACTCAGTGAGACCCTGTCTCTAAATAAAATACAAAATAGGGCTGGGGATGTGGCTCAGTGGCCGAGTGTCCCTGAGTTCAATCCCTGGTTCAAAAAAAAAAAAAAAAGTATACTCCTCATTGCAAATCTGTTTGTTATACTGTAGATAATAATTGAACTCATCCTCTCTGTTTATTATGACAATATTGTAACAAAATTGTAACAAAAAGACTACTGTAACAATAGTCTTCATAGGGGCTATTTGGTTTACAGCTGCATATTGTCTGTACTGGGTGTTGCTAATATTGATTCCCCCCTTTAAAGAAGAGGTTTCAGAAAACTATAGGGTCACTATAAGCCTATAGGACAGAAACTATAATACCCTAGATATGCTTTGGTAGAGGGGAAGATACATGAACAACATGAAAAAACAAGGGAGGAAAGTATTCCAAACAAACCAAGATTCTACACTAATAGAATCCAATGACAGCATGGTAGAAGAAATGCCAGAAAAAGGAAATCAAAATACACATGATTAAAATGATCAGAGAAGCAAATAAAATGATGAGTTAAGAGAGCAAGTGCAGGCAATGATTGACCATTCCAATAAACAGCTGAAAGAGCAACTACAGGAAACAAAAGATCAACTCAACAAAGAGATAGAGATACTGAAAAGAACCAAACAAAAATCCTTGAAATGAAGGAAACAATAAACCAAATTAAACACTCAATGGAAGGCATCACTTCTAATCACTTAGAAGACAGAGCCTCAGACAATGAAGACAAAATATTGAATCTTGAAAATAAAGTTGCCCAAACAGAGAAGATGGTAAGAAATCATGAATGGACCCTCCAAGAACTATGGGATATCATGAAAAGACCAAATTTAAGAATTATGAGGATTGAGGAAGGCACAGAGATACAAACCAAAGGAATGAACAACCTATTCAATGAAATAATATCAGAAAATTTCCCAAACCTGAAGAATGAAATGGAAACTCAACTGCAGGAGGCTTACAGAACACCAAATGCACAAAATTACAGCAGATCCACACCAAGACACATTATAATAAAAATGTCTTATGTACAAAATAAAGATAGGATTTTAAAGGCTGTGAGAGAAAAGAAACAGATTACATATAGGGGGAAACCAATATGGATATTAGCAGATTTCTCAGTCCTAAAAGCTAGAAGGGCCGAGAACAATATATTTCAAACTCTGAACGAACATGGCTGCCAACCAAGAATCCTATATCCAGCAAAGCTAACCTTCAGATTTGAAGACGAAATAAAATCCTTCCATGACAAACAAAAGTTAAAGGAATTTACACATAGAAAGCCTGCACTACAGAACATTCTCAGCAAGATATTCCATGAGGAAGAAACAAACAACAATAATGTAAGTCATCAAAGGGAGGAACTATCCTAAAAGAAAAGCCAATTAAAGGAGAAACCAAGCCACATTAAAAACCAAATCTAAGCCAAAATGACTGGGAATACAAATCATATCTCAATAATAATCCTGAATGTTAATGGCCTAAATCCATCAATCAAAAGACATAGACTGGCAGACTGGATCAAAAAGAAATACCCAACAATATGTCACCTTCAAGAGACTCATCTCATAGAAAAGGACATCCACAGACTAAAGGTGAAAGGATGGGAAAAAACCTATCATGCACACGGCCTTAGTAAAAAAGCAGGGGTTTCTATCCTTATATCAGAGAAATCGGACTTCAAGCTGAAGTTAGAAGGGATAAAGAAGGACATTACATACTGCTTAAGGGAACCATAAATCAAGAAGACATAATGATCATCAATATTTATGCCCCAAACAATGGCCCATTCATGTACATCAAACAAATCCTTCTCAATTACAGGAATCAAATAGACCACAATACAGTAATTCTGGGTGACTTTAACACACCACTGTCACCACTGGACAGATCTACCAAACAAAAACTAAACAAAGAAACCATAGAGCTCAATAACACAATGAATAACTTAGACTTAACAGTCATATATAGAATATTCCATCCATCAATGAGTGAATACACTTTCTTCTCAGCAGCACATGGCTCCTTCTCTCAAATAGAAGATATGTTATGCCACAAAGCAGCCCTTAGTGAATGCAAAAAAGTAGAGATACTGCCTTGTATTCTATCAGATCATAATGGAATGAAATTACAAAAGAAAAAACAGAAAATACTCCAACACCTGGAGACTAAATAATATGCTATTGAATGAAGCATGGATAACAGAAAACATCAGGGAGGAGATAAAAAAATTCTTAGAGGTAAATGAGAATGATGATACAACATATCAAAATCTCTGGGACACTATGAAAACAGTACTAAGAGGAAAATTCATTGCATTGAGTGCATTCAAGAAAAGAATAAAAAGTCAACAACTCAACAACCTAACCTTACATCTCAAAGCCCTAGAAAAAGAGGAACAGTTCATCGCCAAAAGTAGTAGAAGACAAGAAATAATCAAAATCAGAGCTGAAATCAATGAAATTGAAACAAAAGAAACAATTCAAAAAATTGACAAAACAAAAAGTTGGTTCTTTGAAAAAGTAAACAAAATAGATAAACCCTTAGCCACACTAACAAAGATAAGGAGAGAGAAAACTCATTACTAAAATTTATGATGAAAAAGGAAATATCACAACAGACACCATTGAAATACAAAACATAATTAGAAGCTACTTTGAAAACCTATACTCCAATAAAATAAAAAATCTTGACGACATCGACAAACTCCTAGAGACATATGATCCTTCCAAACTGAACCAGGAGGACATATACAATTTAAACAGATCAATTTCAAGCAATGAAATAGAAGAAGCCATCAAAAGTCTACCAACCAAGAAAAGCCCAGGACCAGATGGATTCTCAGCTGAGTTCTACAAGACCTTCAAAGAAGAACTTATAGCAATACTCCTGAAAGTATTTCATGAAATAGAAAAGGAGGGAACCCTTCCAAATTCATTCTATGAAGCTAGTATCACTCTGATACCAAAACCAGACAAAGACACATCTAGAAAAGAAAACTTTAGGCCAATATCTCTGATGAATATAGATGCTAAAATCCTCAACAAAATTCTGGCAAATTGTGTACAAAAACATATTAAGAAGATAGTGCACCCTGATCAAGTAGGGTTTATCCCAGGGATGCAAGGTTGGTTCAACATCCGGAAATCAATAAATGTAATTCATCACATCAAGAGACTTAAGGTTAAGAATCATATGATTATTTTGATAGATGGTGAGAAAGCATTTGACAAAATACAACACCCCTTCATGCTCAAAACACTAGAAAAAATAGGGATTGTAGGAACATACCTGAATGTTGTAAAGGCTATTTATGCTAAGCCCACTGCCATCATCATTCTTAATGGAGAAAAACTGCAACCATTCCCTTTAAAAACTGGAACAAGACAGAGATGCCCACTGTCACCATTTCTATTCAACATCGTCCTTGAAACTCTAGCCAGAGCAATTAGACAGACCACAGAAATTAAAGGAAAAGAAGAACTCAACCTGTTACTATTTGCTGATGACATGATCCTATATTTAGAGGATCCAAAAAACTCCACCAGGAAATTTTAGACCTAATTAATGAATTTAGCAAAATAGCAGGATATAAAATAAACATAAATCAAATGCATTTATCTACATAAGCGACAAATCATCTGAAAGTGAATTGAGGAAAACAACTCCATTCAAAATAGCCTCAAATAAAATAAAATACTTAGGAATCAATCTAACAAAAGAGGTGAAAAGCCTCTACAATGAAAACTACAGAACATTAAAGAAAGAAATTGAGGAAGACCTTAGAAGATGGAAAGATCTTCCATGTTCTTGGATAGGCAGAATCAATATAATCAAAATGGCCATACTTCCAAAGATGCTGTACAAATTTAATGTAATTCCAATAAAAATTCCTATGACATTCCTCACAGAAATAGAAAAAGCAATCATGAAATTCATATGGAAGAACAAAAAGACCCAGAATAGCCAAAACAATCCTGGACAGGAAGAATGATGCAGGAGGTATCACAATACCAGACCTTAAACTCTAGAGCAATAGTTATAAAAACAGCATACTATTGGCACAAAAATAGACAGATAGACCAATGGTGCAGAATAGAAGACCCAGAGACAAACCCACATAAGTACAGTTATCTCATACTAGACAAAGGTGCCAAAAACATACAGTGGAGAAAAGATAGCCTCTTCAACAAAAGGTGCTGGCAAAACTGGAAATCCATATGCAATAAAATGAAATTAAACCCCTATCTCTTACCCTGTACAAAACTCGACTCAAAATGGATCAAGGATCGAGGAATTAGACCTGAGACTCTTTGACAAATAGAAGAAATAGTAGGCCCGAATCTTCTTCACATTGGCTTAGGACCAGACTTTCTCAACATGACCACCAGAGCGCAAGAAATAAAAGGAAGAATCAATAAATGGGACGGATTTAAACTAAAAAGCTTTTTCTCAGCAAAAGAAACAATCAAGAATGTGAAAAGAGAGCCTACAGAGTGGAAAAAAAAATCTTTTCCACACACACTTCAGACAGAGCACTGATCTCCAAAATTTATAAAGAACTTGCAAAACTTTACACCAAAAATGCAAAGAGCCCAGTCAATAAATGGGCTAAGGAACTGGGCACACACTTCACAGAAGAGGATATACAGGTGATTAACAAATACATGAAAAAGTGCTCATCATCTATAGTAATTAGAGAAATGCAAATTAAAACTACCCTAAGATTCCATCTAACTCCAATTAGAATGGCTACTATCAGGAATGCAAGCAATAACAAGTGTTGTGTGGATGTGGGGAAAAAGGCACACTTGTACATTGCTGGTGAAATTGCAAATTGGTGCAACCACTCTGGTGGAATTGCAAATTGGTGCAGCCACTCTGGAAAGCAGTATGGAGATTCCTCAAAAAACTTGGATTAGATCCACCATTTGACCTGGCTATCCCACTCCTTGGTTTATACCCAAAGGTCTTAAAATCAGCAAAGTATAGGAATGCAGCCACATCTATGTTCATAGCTGCTCAATTCACAATAGCTAGATTGTAGAACCAACCTAGATGCCCTTCAATTGAAGAATGGATAAAGAAACTGTGGTATGTATACACAATGGAATATTACTCAGCCATAAAAAAGAATAAAATTATGGCATTTGCTGGTAAATGGGTGGAGTTGGAGAACATCATGCTAAGTGAAATAAGCCAAGCCCAAAAAACCAAAGGCTGAATGTTTTCTCTGATCAGTGGATGCTGATACATAACGTTTGGGGGGCAGGGGTCATGGGGGGGATAGGAAAGAATGGAGGAAGTATGGATGGTGTGGAGGAAAATGGGACGGGAGGGGATGGGGGAAGGAAAAATAGTAGACTGAGACAGCATTACCCTATGTATATGTAAAGTTATATGAAATAAACTGTGAAATAAAGGATGATATAAAAGAGCAAATGCAGGCAACAAAAAATCACTTCAATAAGTGCAAAGAGCCCTTCAACAAGAGCAAAATACAGGAAGCAAAAAATTATTTTAATAAAGAGCGATTCTGCAAAAACCCCAAATCCTTAAAATGAAGGAAATAATAAGCCAAATTAAAAACTCAATAAAAAGCATCACCAACAAACTAGATCACTTGGAAGGCAATGAAGACAAAATATGTAATCTTGAAAATAAAGTTAATCACTGGTGAAGATGGTAAGAAACCATGAACAGAACTTACAAGAATTATGGGATAACAGAAAAATACCAAGTTTAAGAATTATCAGGATAGAGGAAAGCACAGAGATGCAAACCAAAGGAATGAACAATCTATTAAATGAAATTACATCAGAAAATTTCCCAAACCTGAAGAATGAAATGGAAAATCAAATACAAGAGGGTCTTACAGGACACCAAATGTATAAAATTATAACAGATCCACACCAAGGCACATTATAATGAAAATTCCTAGCATATAGAATAAGGATAGAATTTTAAAGGTTGTGAGAGAAAAGTATCAGCTAACATAGAGGGGGACCAATTCAGATATCAGCATATTTTCAACCCAGACCCTCAAAGATAGGAGGCCCTAGAACAATACATACCGAACTCTGAAAGAAAATGGATGCCAACCAAGAATTTCATATCCAGCAAAATTAAGCTTCAGATTTGTTGACAAAATAAAACTTTCCATGATAAACAAAAGTTAAAGAATTTACAACTAGAAAGACTGCACTACAGAACATCCTCAGCAAAATATTCCATGAGGAGGAAATGAGAAAACAACAATGAAAATCAGCAAGGGAGGAACTACACTAAGGGAAAAGCCAATCAAAGGGGAAACCAAGTCAAGGTAAAAATAAAAAATAAACCAAAATGACCAGGAATACAAATCATATCTGAGTAATAACCCTGAATGTTAATGGCATAAACTCATAAAAAAAAGGCCTAGATTGGGAGACTGGATTAAAAAAAATACCCAACAATATGCTGTCTTCAAGAGACTCATCTCATAGGAGAAGACATCCACAGACTGAAGGTGAAAGGTTGGGAAAAAACATGTCACTCACACGGACTGCATAAACAAGCAGGATTTCCATCCTCATGTCAGATAAAGTGGACTTCAAGCCAAAATTAGAAAGGATAAAGAAGGGCATTTCATACTACTTAAGGGAGTCATACATCAACAAGACATAACAATCATAAACATATATATGCTCCAAACTATGGAGCATCTATGTACATCAAACAATCTCTTCTCAATTTCAAGAATCCAATAGACCACAACACAATACTGAGTGACTTTAACACATCTCTCCCACCACAGGATAGATCTTCCAAACAAAAACTAAACAAAGACACTATAGAACTCAATAATACAATCAATAATTTAGACAGTAGACTGAGACAGACAGTATTACCCTATGTATATGTAAGATTATATGAACTGTGTAATAAATAAATAAAAAATAATAATTTAGACTTAACAGACATATATAGAATATTTCATCCATCCATGAGTGAATACACTTTATCCTCAGCAGCACATGGATCCCTCTCTAAAATAGACCATATATTATGCCACAAAGAAACTCTTAGCAAATACAAAAAAATAGAGCTAGTACCCTGCATTGTATCAAATCATAGTGGAATGAAATTAGAAATCAATGAAAAATAAAAAATAGAAGCTACTCCAACACCTGGAGACTAAATAATATGCTATTGAATGAACAATGGATAGCATAAGACATCAGGGAGGAGATAAAAAATTCTCCCAGACCCTCAAAGTGTAAATGATACCACCAATGCAACATATCAAAATCTCTGTGACACTGAAGGCAGTGCTAAGAGGAAGGCTCATTGTGTTGAGCTCATTCATTAAAAGAATAAAAAGTCAACAAATAAATGACCTAATATTACATCTCAAAGCCCTAGAAAAAGAAGAACAAATCAGCACCAGAGGTACTAGAAGATAGGAAATAATTAAAATCAATGAAATTGAAACAAAAGAAACAATTGGAAAATTTGACAAAAAGTTGGTTCTTTGAATACATAAAATTGATAAACCCTTAGCTACACTAATGAAGAGAAGGAGAGAGAAAACTCAAATCACTAAAATTCATGATGAAAAAGGAAATATCACAATGGACACAACTGAAATACTGAAGATAATTAGAAACTATTTTGAAAATCTATACTCCAATAAAATAGAAAATCTCAAAGACATCAACAAATTTTAGAGACATACGATCTACCCAAACTGAATCAGGAGGATGTACACAATTTAAACATGTCAATTTCAAGCAATGAAACAGAAGATGCCATCAAAAGCCTACCAACCAAGAAGAGCTCAGGCCAAATGGATTCTCAGCCAAGTTTTATAAGACCTTTTAAGAAGAAATAACACCAGTACTCCTCAAAGTATTCCGTGAAATAGAAAAGGAGGGAACCCTTTCAAACTCATTCTATGAGGCTAGTATCACCCTGATACCAAAACCAGACAAAGACACATCAAGAAAAGAAAAATGCAGACTAATCTCTCATGAACATAAATGCAAAATTTCTCAATAAAATTCTGGCAAATTTCATACAGAAACATATTAAAAAGATAGTGCACCACGATCAAGTGGGTTTCATTTCACGGATGCAATGTTGGTTCAACATATGGAAATCAATAAACATAATACATCACACCAATAGATTAATAGATAAGAACCATATGATCGTCTCAGATGCAGAAAAAACATTTGACAAAATACAACACCTCTTCACATTCAAAACACTAGAAAACTAGGGATAGTAGGAACATACCACAACATTGTAAAAGCTATCTATGCTAAGTCCAAGGCCAACATTGTTTAAATAGAGAAAAATTGAAAGCATTCCCTCTAAAAACTGGAAGAAGATAGAGATGCTCTCTTTCACCACTTCTATTCAACATTGTCCTTGAAACTCTAGTCAGAGCAATAAGAGAGATGAAAGAAATTAAATGGACATGAATAGGCAAAGAAGAACTCAAACTCTTTGCTGATGATATTATTCTGTACTTAGAGGAGCCAAAACATTCCACCAGAAAACTTCTAGAACAAATGTATGAATTCAGCAAAGTAGCAGGATAAAATTACCACCCATAAATCAAATGCATTTCTGTACATAGGTGATGAATCCTCTGAAAGAGAACTACTACAATAGCCTAAAAAATCAATAAAATACTTGGGAATAAATCTAACAGAAGAGGTGAAAGACATCTACAATGAAAACTACAGAACACTAAATAAAGAAAAAAAAGAAATTAAAGAAAACCTCAGAAGATGGAAAGATCTCCCTTGTTCTTGGATAGGCAGAAATAATATTGTTAAAATGACCGTACTACAAAAAACATTATACAGATTTAATGCAATTTCAGTTAAAATCACAGGGATGTTCCACATAGAAATAGAAAAAGCAATCATAAATTTCATTTAGAAAAATAAGAGACCCAGAATAGTCAAAGCAATCCTTAGTAAGAAGAGTGAAGCAGGAGGCATCATAATACCAGATCTAAACTATACTACAGAGCTGTAGTAACAGAAACAGCATGGTATTGGCACCAAAATAGACATGTAGACCAGTGGTACAGAATAGAGGACACAGAGACAAACCCACATGAATACTGTTATCTTATATTAGACAAATGCACCAAAAACATACTCTGGAAAAAATATAGCCACTTCAATGAATGGTGCTAGGAAAACTGGAAATCCATATGCAGCAAAAGGAAATTAAATTCCTATCTCTCACCCTGTACAAAACTAAACTCAAAGTGGATCAAGGACCTAGGAATTAGACTAGAGATCCTGCACCTAATAGAAGAAAAAGTAGGCCCAGATCTTCATCATGTCAGCTTTGGACATGATTTCCTTAACAAGACTCCTGAAGCACAAGAAGTAAAATCAAGAATCAATAAATGGGATTTATTGATTCTTGAATCCAAGAATCAATACTAAACTAAAAAGTTTCAAACTAAAAAGTTTCAAACTAAAAAGCTTCTTCTCAGCAAAGGAAACAATCAATAATGTGAAGAGATAGAAAACTTGGAATGGATACACCATTTTACCCAGCTATTCCACGCCTTGGCCTACACCCAAAGGACTTAAAATCAGATTACTACAGTGATGCAGCCACATCAATGTTCATAGCTGCTCAATTCACAATAGCTAGATTGTGGAACCAACCTAGATGCCCTTCAATAGATGAATGGACAAAGAAACTGTGGTATATATACACAATGGAATATTACTCAGCCATAAAGAAGAATAAAATTATGGCATTTGTAGGTAAATGGATGATGTTGGAGACTGTCATGCTAAGTGAGATTAGCCAGTCCCAAAAATCCAAAGGTCGAATGATCTCTCTGATAAGTGAATGATGGTGCATAATGTGGGGTGGAAGGGAGACAAGGATGGAGGAAGGATAGATAGCATAGAGGGAAGGGAGGGGTGGGGTTGGGGTGGGGGGCAAGAATAATAACAGAATGAGACAGACATCATTACCCTGTGTACATGTATGAATGCACAGATGGTGTGACTCTACTTTGTGTACAACCGGAGAAACAATAGCTGTACTCCATTGTGTTCAATGGATCAAAATTAAATGAATAATAATAAAAATAATGTGAAGAGAGAGACTACAGAATGGGAGAAAATCTTTACAACATGCACATCAGATAGAGCAGTAATCTCCAGGATATATAAAGAACTCAAAAAACTTAACACCAAAAAAAACCCCAGTCAATAAATGGGCTAAGGAACTGAACAGACACTTCACAGAAGATATACAATTGATCAACCAACATATGAAAAAATCCGACATCTCTAGCAGTTAGAGAAATGCAAATCAAAACTACTCTAATATTTCATCTTACTCCAGTCAGAATGGCAATTATCAAGAATACAAGCAACAATAAGTGTTGGCAAGGATGTGGGGGAAAAGATGCACTCATACATTTTGGTGGGACTGCAGATTGGTGCAACCACTCTGGAATGCAGTATGGAGGATCCTTAGAAAACTTGGAATGGACTCACCATTTGACCCAGTTATCCCACTCCACTCCAAATGACTTAAAATCAGTGTACTACAGTGATGCAGCCACATAATGTTTATAGCAGCTCAATTCACAATAGTAGATTGTGGAACCAACCTAAATGCCCTTCAATAGATGATGGATAAAGAAATTGTGGTATATATACACAATGGAATATTACTCAACCTTAAAGAAGAATGAAATTATGGCATTTGCAGGTAAATGGATTGATTTGGAGAATATCATGCTAAATGAAATATGCCAAGCCCCAAAAACCAAAGGCCAGATGTTTTCTCTGATAAGTGGATGCTGATCCATAATGGGGCAAGCAAGGGAAGAATGGAAGAATTTTGGATTGGGTAGAGGGGAGGGGAGGGGTAAATTGTCAGTACTAATATACTGCTTTCCTGGCTGCTATGAGCCACTTAAGCAAGTGCCTCAAAGGAGAAGGGGGTCATGGAACCTCTCATTTATGTCCAAGTTCGGCAGGAGATGTTGGTCACCTGGGGATCTGCTGCTTTCAATTGGCATCTGAAGAGGAATCTGTCTTGTGGGCCTGAGTCTTAGACCATGTGAGCTGCTGCTGTCTGCAGGTAGGGTTGATATTAGAATTGGGGTTAGGGGTTGCAGTTGGGGAAGGGGTTGAGACACCATTAGAGAAAGGGTTAGAGGGTTAGGGCCAGAGTTTAGGGCTAGGTGTAAGGTTAGGCTTGGCAGTTAGCATTAGATTTAGAGGGTTAGTGTTCATGACAGGTTTTGAGGTAGGGTTAGGGCTAGGGTTAGAAATAGCACTTAAGGTTTATGGTTGAGTTAGCATTAGGGTTAGAGATTTAGAAGAAGTATCACAAGTGGACATGAATTAAATATTTCAAGATAATTTTTGCATGATTAGTCTAAGCAAATTAGAATATAATTCTGACCTCTAGAATTGAAAATGAGCATTTGTAGTAGTCTGTGTTAACATCAATTAAGAGTTATGGTTTAAGCCGGGTGCGGTGGCACACACCTGTAATCCCAACACTTGGGAGTCTGAGGCAGGAGGATAGCGAGTTCAAAGCCAGCCTCAGCAACTTAGCGAGGCCCTAAGCAACTCAGTGAGACCCTGTCTCTAAATAAAATACAAAATAGGGCTGGGGATGTGGCTCAGTGGTGGAGTGCCCCTGTGTTCAATCCCCAGTACCAAAAAAAAAAAAAGAGTTATAGTTTAAGTTTTATTACATGAAGAACAGCAGCAGTAATGAGAAATTAGATAAGAGAATAGATGGGAGAAGGAAGAAACTAGAAAATGCTTCGCAATATGATTATGAAACTTTTGTAGCAAAGTGTTTAATAATGGTTGGTGTTAGAATAAATATCAAAAGGTAGTTAATGTAACAGAAATCAAGTTTTGAAGAAAAATTTGTGTGGCCAGGATGAAGAAAGTAGAATATAATTAGGACCTTTCATAATTAGAAATGAATAGGTGTAGTAGCCTGTTATCCCAGTGACTATAGGAGCTGAGGCTGGGGGCCTTGGGAGTGCATGTGTAGAAGACTAGCCTAGACAAATTTAGGATCCCATGGAGAAGAAGTGACTGAGAGGATTGGAAATTCATGGAAGAAACAAAGAATGAAAAGTTGAGCTCTCTCTTCATTCTGCCTTTCTTCCTGGAAAATTTTTATGGGATGCTCACAAGGTTGCCAAGGATCACAATGAGCATGACTTGTTTCCATTCTCCATCCTTAAGCTCCCTGTCACTGCATAGAGTTTCTTTTAAATTGAACATTGATGTAAAATAATTTGGGTTCCCTTTTTAAGCAAGATATGTTCTGTGTGCCTCAGGCTCTTTCCTGGACTTAACCTTGTGTGGGAACAGAGTCTTCTATACCTTGAAGTGCCAACCACCAGGGCTGTGGATGGTGCTTACATGGCACATGTGTTGCTTGGCATTGGTTTCCAAGGAATGTATTATAAATGTGTGTGTGAGTGAATGGCAACCAAAGAAACAATGTTAGACAAAATAAAAATGTATCCTTGGTTAATACCCAAAGACTTAAAATTAGCACATTACAGTAACACAGCCACATCAATGTTTATAGCAGCTCAATTCACAATAGCTAGACTGTGGAACCAACCTACATGCCCTTCAACAGATGAATGGATAAAGAAGCTGTGGTATATGTACACAATGGAATACTACTCAGCCACAAAGAAAAATAATATTATGCCTTTTTTCAGATAAATGGATGGGATTGGAGATTATCATGCTAAGTGAAATAAGCCAATCCACAAAAAAAGAAAGGCCAAATGTTTTCCCTGATAAATGGATGATGATATAGAATCTGGTTGGGGGGGGTGAGAGAAGAATGGAGGAAGTTTAGATTACAAAGAGGGAAATGAGAGGGGGAGGGGGCAGAGGTATGAAAAATGGTAGAATGAGACAGACATCATTGCCATATGTATATGTATGATTAACAAGAATGGTATGAATGTACATCATGCAGAACCAAAGAAATGAAAATTTGTACCCCATATGTGCACAATGAATCAAAATGAAGTCTGTAAAAATAAAGAAAAAGAATATTCCATAGATATACAAAACATTTTATATTGAACTATTTTTCATCTGAATGGCTGAAAAAATGTATAAGGATGCAAGGCGCCTACAAACTTTCCTTCTGATGGATAATTTAGTAGCAGTTGGTGTCAGAAGAAATATCACAATGTGCTCAAGTGTACACCAATTGAAATTTTGAAGATAACTTTTTCTGCATGATTAGGATGAACTAATTAGAAGATAATTCTGATCTTTCAGAATTGAAAATGAGTAGTTGTAGCAGCATGTGTTAACAGCAATTCTAGAAGCAGAGGCTGGGGGAACACATAAGTGCAGGTGTACCAGCCAGCCCTGAGTGAACAAAGCCAGGAACATGAAGAAAAATAGAAGGACCAAGAGGAATGGAGTCATTGAAGAAACAGAAGAAAAATTGAGTTTTTCTCTTTTGTGCTGCCTTTTTTCCAGAAAAGAAAAGTAGCACAAAAGATAAAAATAAGGAATGAGAGGGTGGAAGAGGAATAAAAGAGAACAAAATGATTTTTCATATCTATGTTTTTAATATAGGTGATGATACTTTGCAGTGCCAGCCTCTTGTATGTTTTATTTTGAAATAGGTACTGGCATTGCTGCCCAAGATCACTTTGAATCTGCCTTCCTCATTTTCTCCAGCCTCAGCTTCCCTAGTCACTGGGCCATTTCTTTAAATACAAACATGGGTATCAAAGAAATCTGGGCTTCATCTTTAAGCAAAGTAAACAAATTCAGTATGCCTCTGTTTGTCTATTATGCTTAGCATTGTTGTGTATCACTGGGTCCTGTGTACCTTGAAGTGCTCTCAGGGATTGGGAGAGAACTCAGGGGTATAACCTGTCTTTGGAATGTGTGATGCCTGGGATTAGATTCACAGGATGCAGTATGTGAGTGAATGAATGGGAACCAAAACCCCAAACAATATAGGGCAGAAGAAGAATGTTTATGTCATGCTCCTATCCTGCAGAGTTTTTTTTCTAACAGAGAGGTTAACTCTGGTTGGTCTCAGAAGTATCAAAGTGTGTTCACAAGGACATGAGTCAAATCTGTGTAGAGAAATTTCGTGCATGATCAGGATGAATAAATTAGAATATAATTTGGACCTTCCATAATCAGAATCATGTATGGGTGGTAGCCTGTGGTCCCAGCAATTCCAGAAATGGACATAGGGAGTGCATTAATACAGGTGGGCCTATTTGGATTTTGGAGGCAACACATTCCTCACTTGGGTGTGTTACTTTGGCTCATCTACTGAGTGACTAGAAAAACTTCTTGTTTTGAATGGGATCCAGAATAGGAGAAAGCTCTGCTGCAGGTCCAGGCTGCTGTGCAGACTGCTCTACCACTTTGGCCATATGACCCAGCAGACCCAATGGTATTCGAAGTATCAGTGACAGATAGGGACACTGTCTGGAGCCTTTGGCAGGCTCCCACAGGTGAATCACAGAGAAGGCCATTGGGATTTTGGAGCAAGGCCCTGCCATCATCTTCAGACAACTACTCTCCCTTTGAAAAACAGCTCTTGGCCTGCTACTGTGCCTTAGTGGAAACTGAATGCTTGACCATGGGCCACCAGTTACTATGCAACCTGAGCTATCCATCATGAACTGGATGTTATTTGACCCACCAAGCCATAAAGTTGGACATGTGCAACGGCACTACATCATCAAGTGGAAGTAGTACATACATGATCAGGCAGGGGCAGGATCCAAAGGCACAAGTAGGTTGCATGAAGAAGTGGCCCAAATGCCCATGGTCTCTACTCCAGCAGCATGAACCTATGGCTTCAAGGGGTGTACCTTATGATCAATTAAAAGAGAAGAGAAGACTAGGGCCTGGTTCATTGATGGCTCTGCACAATACGCAGGTACCACCCAGAAGTGAACAGCTGCAGCACTGCTGCCCCTTTCTAGAACAACCCTGAAGGACAGTGGTGAAGGGAACCTCAGGTAGTGCATCTTGTGCATTTTGCCTGGAATGAAAATGGCTAGATGTGTGACTGTACACTGACTCATGGGCCATAGCCAATGGTTTGGCTAGCTGGTCAGGGAACTAGAAAGAACATCATTGGGAAATTGGTGACAAGGACATTTGGGGAAGAGGTATGTGAATAGACCTTTCTGAATGGGCAAAGGATGTGAAGATATTTGTGTCTCATGTAAATGCCCACAAAAGGTGACCTCAGCAGAGGAGTTTAATAATCAGGTAGATAGGATGACCTGATCTGTGGATAGCAGTCAGCCTCTTTCCCCAGTCACCTGTGACATTTCCCAATGGGCTCATGAACAAAGTGGTCATTGTAGCAGAGGTGGTGGTTATGTATGGGCTCAGCAGCATGGACTTCCACTTACCAAGCCTGATTTGGCTACAGCCACTGCTGAGTGCTCAATTTGCCAGCAGCAGAGACTAAGCCCCCAATATGGCATCATTTCCCAGGGAGATCAGCCAGTAACCTGGTAGCAGGTTGATTATATTGGACAATTTCCATCATGGAAAGGGCAGTGGTTTGTCCTTACCGGAATAGACACTTATTCTGGATATGGATTGGCTTTCCTTGAATGTAGTGCTTCAGCCAAAATGACCATCCATGAACTTACAGACTGCCTTATCCATTGTCATGGTATTCTACACAGCATTGATTTGGACCAAGGAACTCACTTCATGGTCAAAGAAGTGAAGTAGTGGGCTCATGATTTTGGGATCCAATGGTCTTACCATGTTCCCCACTGTCCTGAAGCAGCTGGTTTGATAGAATGATGGAATGAACTCTTGAAGATACAGTTACAGCACCAGCTAGGTGGCAATACCTGTCAGGGCTGGTTCATACTCTGAATCAGCATCCACTATATGGTATTGTCTCTCCTATTGCTAGAATTCATGGGTCCAGGAATCAAGTGGTGGAAATAGGAATGGTACCACTCACCATTACCCCTAGTAACCCATTATGAAAGTTTTTGCTTCCTGTACCTGCAACCTTATGCTCTGCAGGCCTAGAATTCTTAGCTCCAGAAGAAGGAATGCTTCAGCTGGGAGATACAACAATGATTTCATTAGACTGGAAGTTAAGACTTCCCCCTGGCCACTTTGGACTCCCCATGCCTCTGAGTCAACAGGCTATGAAGGTAGGTATGGTGCTGGTGGGGGTGATTGACCTGGATTACCAAGGGAACATTGGACAATGGATGTAAGGAAGCGTACTCCTGGAGTGCAGGAGATTCCTTGGGATGTCTCTTGGTATTACCCTGTCCTGTTATTAAGGTCAGTGGCAAGCTACAACAACCCAATCCAGGCAAGACAACAAAAGGCTCAGACCCTTCAGGAATGAAGGTGTAGGTCACACCTCCAGGTAAGGAGCAAAGACCTGCTGAGGTGCTTGCTGAAGGTAGAGGGAATACAGAATGGGTAGTAGAATGGCCGCATGACCAGTTACAGAAATTAGGATTGTAATTGCCATGGATATTTCATCCCTATTTCATTAAGTTTATGCATACTTACACATGCATTAAGAGGAAATGTTTGTTACTCTCGTTATTCATCATGTAATGTAGTATTGATTGACTTAACATCAGTAATATTTGTTTCTTCTATTCTGGGGAGAGTAGTATGTTTTCAGTTGTCTGAAGGATAGTTATGTTAGGTGGAATTATGAACTGTTAATGTGTTGATTTGGAGATTATGATGTAAAAAGTAATGTTTGGATATCAAGTTGATAAGAGGTGGACTTGTAACAGTTAATTTGAATCTTCAACCTGATTGGATTAAGAGATGCCAATGATTAAGAGGCTTCTGGGTGTGTCAATGAGGGCATGTCTAAGAATGATTGGAATATGGGCTAGTGAAGTGAAGTGGAGCCCTCCCTAAGCATGGGCAGCAACCCCAATAGGATGGAATAAAAATTGGAATAACAAGGAAGCAGATGCAGATGCAAGCTCGGCTTTTCTTGAGCAGGTTCTTGATTGATGCTTCGATCATCTGAGGATATAAGACTCTCATTTCTTCACTCTTCCAAAGCAGACTCTGCCAGTGATTCTCTGGGTAGTTTCCAGAAACCTTGGCCTCAGACTAGGGTAGCACTGTTGATCTTCCTTGTTTTAGGACTTCTGCATCTTGGATTGTGCTGCTGCTGGTTCTTCCAGCTCTCCAGCTGCAGATGGCTATTGTGCACTGTCCAGCTTCTGGTCATGTAAGCCAATCTAATAACTGCCCTTTTTATAATCATAATTCCTGTTGATTCTGTTCCTCTAGAGAATCCTGACTAATACAATCTCCCAGAGCTTCCTGTGCACAGGTGCTGATGCCCACTGTTCTAATGCCATTTTCTGTTGTAATCCACTCATGGTTCTTTGTGAATTTGTGCACCAAGGGCAGAGTGGGTCCTGTGCACCACTCACAGCACCATGTCCACAAGGTGACCAAGGATTGCCACACTGACCCTTGGCCACTGGTGGCCCTGACCATAATAAACCCTTTATGAGATAGTCCTTTATTTAATTAATTAATTTTTTATTCATTGTACACAAATGGGGCATAACTTTTCATTTCTCTGGTTGTACACAATGTAAAGTCACACTGTTTGTGTAATCGCACATGTACATAGGGTAATGGTGTTTGTTTCATTCCACTATCTTTCCTTCTCCCTACCCCTCTCCTCAATTTCCTCTACCCAATGCAGTGTTCCTCCATTCTTCCCTTACCCCTTACCCCCAATTATGTATCAGCAACCACTTATCAGAGAAAACATTTGGTGTTTGGCTTTTTGGAATTGGCTTATTTCACTTAGTATGATATTCTCCAACTCCATCCATTTACCTGCAAAGGTCATAATTTTATTCTTCTTTATGGCTGAATAATATTCCAGTGTGTGTGTGTGTGTGTGTGTGTGTATGAATCACAGTTTCTTTATCCATTCATGTATTGAAGGGCATCCAGTTTGGTTCCACAATCTAGCTATTGTGAATTGAGCTGCTACAGACATTGATGTGACTGTGTTACTGTAGTATGTTGATTTTAAGTCCTTTGGGTATAAACCAAGGAGTGGGGCAACTGGATCAAATGGTGGGTCCATTCCAAGTTTTCTAAGGTATCTCCATACTGATTACCAGAGTGGCTGCACCAATTTGCAACTCCGCCAGCAATGTATGAGTGTGCCTTCTTCCCCACATCCTCGCCAATACCTATTATTGCTTGTATTCTTGATAATAGCCATTTTAATTAGAGTGAGAGGACCTAGAAATTAGACCAGAGTCCCTGCACCAAATAGAAGAAAAAGTAGGCCCAAATTTTCATCATGTTGGTTTAGGACCAGACTTTCTTAATAAGATTCCCGAAGCACAAGAAATGAAAGCAGGAATCAATAAATGGGATGGATTCAAACTAAAAAGCTTTTTCTAAAAAAGGAAACAATCAATAATGTGAAAAGAGAGTTTACAGAGTGGGAGAAAATCTTTTCCACATGCACTTCAGATAGAGCACTAGTTTCCAAAATTTATAAAGAACTTAAAAAAACTTTACACCAAAAATACAAAGAACCCAATCAATGAATGGGCTAAGGAACTGGGCAGACACTTCACAGAAGATATACAAGCAATCAACAAATATATAAAAAAGTGTTTAACATCTCTAGTAATTAGAGAAATGCAAATCAAAACCGCCCTAAGATTTCATCTCACTCCAATATGAGATAGTGTTGTGAGGCTTCCCAGGATCACTGCAAGCTGCCATCCTCCCATTCTCCATTCTCAGCTTCCCTGGACACTGACCAGACTATCCTTTGAGTTAACCATGAAAAGAATACTTGCACAGGCATCCTGGAAGTCTTGGCTTCCTCTTAAGGCTATCTAAATAAATTCTGCATGCCTTATGCTGTCTTTCCTGGTCTTAGTGTTGTTGGGGGAAAAGAGAGTCTTCCAATCCTTGAACTGTTCACCTCCCAGGGTTTTTAATGGTGCTCAGTAGTGGAGCCTTTCCCTGAAAGTGTGATGCCTGGGGTTGGATTCCCAGGACTGATATACATGAGTGGATGACAAGGAAGAAACAAAATCAGGCTAAATTGAAATGTTTTTGTGATGCTACTAACCTATAAAATTGTTTTTTATAGTTGAGAAGTTAACTACAGTTGGTATCAAAAGAAACCTCAAAATGTTTTCAGGGGCCAGAAGCCAAATCTTCAAAGAGAATTTTCATGTGGAATCAAGAGGAACAAGGTAGAGAAATTGAGACCTTCCATGTCAGAAGCAGTAGGTGAGGTAGCCTGAGGTACCTGCGGTTTTAGAGGCTGAGGCTTGGGTTTGACCTTAGTGCAGGTGTTTGGGCCCAGCCTCTGGGAGCACAGCTGGGACACCATGAGATAAAGAGGGTTTGTGATGATTGGAAATTCATGGAAGAAACAGAAGGAAGTCAAGTTTCTCTCACACTGCCTTTCTTCATCATGAGAGATAAGAAATGAGATAATGAAGGAGAGAAGACAGGAGAAATGAGTGAATGATAACCAAAGAAACAGCATCAGAGAAAACAGACATTTTGGAGATGTTACTAACATATAAAATGTGTCTTCAGGCTGAGAAGTTAACCACAGTTGTTGACAGAAGACATATCAAATTGTGCTCAAGAGGCCACAAGTCAGACCTGTGAAGGGAGATTCCATGGGGGATGAGCAAATCAGAAGATAATTAAGACCTTCCAAAATTAGAAGCAGGTAGGTATGTAGGACTGTGGTACCAGTGATTGCAGATGATGAGGCTGTTGGGTCATATGAGCACATGTTATGGCCTAATCTGTTTGAAAACTGTTGGGATCCTGAAGAGGAAAAAAAAAGGCTGAGAGAAATGGAAAGTCATGGAAGAAATGAAGAAGGAAAAGCTGAGTTTCTATCTTCCTTGATGCCATGAATAGAAGCAGTATAAATGAGAGAAATAGGAAAGGAGTGGAGACTGACGTCTAGCTGCATAGGTAAATCTCCAAGCATCCTGAGAATCTGGACCTGGCAGAACACCCACCATGTTCAGAGTCCTGTACCGAGTTCTGGTTTCACTTTTGTGCTTTGTGCAGTATTGGGCCAGGTCTGCAGGTACAGGAGCCTTGTTTGCCCATTTGACACCATGTTTGCCCATTTGTCCAATTGGGCACCATGTTTGCCCATTTGTCCAATTGGGATCCTTATAGCTCCAGTGTACCAGTAGAGTCAGCCTCCATATCCTCTATTCCTGGGAGATTGGTATGAATGATACAAACAGCCTCCAGCCACCCCGCTGCCTGGCCTGGAAAGGGCTACTCCTGGTCTGGCTTGCATGAATGATTGGTCTGATTGGACAGTGGTCCCTCTGGGCAGAGAAGAAACTATGTTTGGAGACACAGTTGAACTAGAACACGCCTGGTGGGTCTGATTAAGGTTGATTCTGGCTCCCAGAAGGCTGGAAGATGAGTTTGAAGTTAGAAAATGCTCTTGGGTAAGAATCCAGACTCCATCATCTGAGGAGTGTGCAGCCTGGCCTCAAACCCATTCCAGGCCTGAATTCCTGTAGTCAGAGCTCATGTAGGTTGAGATGGGTGTGGGGTCTAGGCTAACAGTGAGGGTTAAGTGCAGCTGGGTGAACACCCCCTCATCCTGCTTCATCATCCTTCAGTAACTTCTGAGACAGTATCCCCTTCCCAGAAGCAATATCTGCCCTAGAGAACACCGTCCCAGTCAAGGACTGAGATCCCTCCTTCCTTGTCTTGAAGATGGTGAAGGTGGTGGGGGAGTTGGGAGTGGGGTTTAGGCCCATTTAGCAGCATGTGCCCCAGGGCAGCCATCTCAATGCTCAGAGCCTGTTTTAGTACCATTAAAAATGTCCCAGCAAATGGCTGGTGATACTCAAGTGCAATATTCACAATGACAGTGTAAAAAGTTACAGGTTAAATTCATATTCAGGCAAAGCAGGCCTTGGATCTCTCCAACCTGGTCCAGAAGAATACACTCCAAGAATATAGCAGGTGTGGCCAACCAGCCTTGGATGGGGGAATGAGGCCTGCTTTCAAATGTCATCCACACTGAAGCCATCCCCTTCTCAAGGTCAGCTGTGCTGAATCCTACCCCTCCTCAAGCTCAATATCAGGAAACCAAAATTGTATGGTAAACATTAGGGTTAAGGTGGGAATTATGGTTGGGATTGGGCCTGAGCAAATTTGTGATCTGGGTTTGTGGTCAGGTGTTGGGTTCAGGAAAGGCGGGGATGGTTCACAGAGTATATATTAAACAGAAACACATGGTTTGTGGGCTTAGATTTAGGGTTTTTAGGGTGAGGTTATGGGAATTAGGGTTAGTGTTTTAGACTTATGGATAGGCAAGAGAGGTCAGGATCAAGGTCAAACCACAATTTCTTAGAATTCAGCATCCCTGAGATACCATCCTCCATAATATGTTGTCCTTGACTGCCACCTCTTATGACCTGCTCTGTGGTCCTACATCACTTATCTCACAGCTTCCTATGTAGCTCTGTATCACACCCATATGGCCTCCACTGCCTCCTTTTACTGACCCTGTGTAGCTCTCAACTTTCTCTCATCTCCTCCTGTGTAACAGTCCCCCAGCACCTTTCATCTCTACCTGTGTAACCCTCCACTTCCTCTCACAGCTTCCTCTGTAGCCCTCCACCTTCTCCTCTCATCTCCTCATTTAACCCTCCACCACCTCCTTTTATCCCCTCCTGTGTACTTTTCTGTTACTTCCTCTCAATTCTCACGAGTAGTCCTTGACCTTTCATAGCCTCTTTTTGGCACTCCACCATCTCTTCTTATCCCATTCTCTGTAGCCTTCCACCAACACTTCTCAATTCCTGTGTCTTTCTTCACCAACTGTTCTCATCTCCTATATATTCCTTCACCACCTCCTTTCTCAGCCTCCTGTGTAACCCTTGACTACAGTCTTTTATAGACTTGTGTAGTCCTCTGCTACTTCCTCTGAAAACCTTCCTCTGAAAACCTCCTTTCATGGCCTCCTGTGTAGTCTCCACTTCTTCCTCCTATCTCTCCCAACATCTGTTCTTATCTCATCTCATGCAGTCTTCTACCACCTCTTCTCACTGCCTCTTGTGTATACTTTCACAACATTCTCTTCACCCACTCTGTAACTCTACCAATTCCTCTCATCACTTGTGATGACCTTTATCACTTCCTCTCAACTCCCTTTCTTAACCCTCCACCATTTCCTCTCATCTGTGTAGCCCTCTACCACCTTCTCTCATCTCCTGTTTAGCCCTCCATGACCTCCTCCCCTGGTAGTACACCATCATCTATTCACATATCTGGTGCAACCCTATACTTTCTCCTTTCAAGGCCCCAGCTTAGCCCTCTACTACTTCCTCTCATATCTTCCTACACAGCTCCCCATGAAATCCTGTCATCTCCTATGTAGCCCTTCACCACCTCCTCTACTTCTTTCTGGTCAGCCTCCTACCAATTCTTCTCATGGCCCCTATGTAGCCATCCCCCACATTTCTCTCTGTAGTTCTCCCCAAACCCCTGTTATCTCCTCTGTATTCTCCATCTCCTCCCTTGGCATAGTGATTCTGCCTACACCACCTTCTTTTGAGGCCCCTGAGAATCCCTTCACCACCTCCTCTATCTCTTCCTAGTTAGCCTTCCATTCTGTCCTCTCATAGCCCCTGTGTATTCCTCTACTATACCACCTGCTCTCATGGCCTCCAGTGTAGTCATCTACTATCTCCTCACATTATATGTAGCTCTCCCCCACCTCTTCTCATCTCCTCCTGTGATGCCTTCTACCACCACGTCCCATGGCCCCATGTGTAGCCCCCCTTTCATTTCCTCAGGTGTCACCCTCCACTACCTCCTCTCATCTCCTGCTGTGTGGTGGTCTACCACCTCTTCTCATCTCCTGTGTTGCCCTCACCACCTCCTGTCTCCTCCCCTTTTGTCACCATCTACCACCTCATCCCATGGCCCTGTTTTTTACCCGCTACCTCCTCTATGGCCTCATGTGTAGCTCTTCACTACCTCCTCTCAGGAGAAAACTATCCTTCCCATGGAAGTTCAGCCAGCCTCAATTCAACTGTGTTTCTGAAATTTTGACATATTTCAGAAGTTGTTTAAGATTCTCCTTGTCTTCTAATGACTTGTCCATGTAATTGGATTTTTAGGTATTTCTTTTAACTTTAATTACTTAAATTCTAAAACCCATGTTACCCAGATTTTTCATCAAGCTTTGATTTTCTTCATTTGTGTTCTGAACACCTACAAAAGGCCAAGATGCTTACTTCTTCAGGGTCAATTCTTAGTACATTCCCCAGATAATGTAAAGGCTACTTTTGTAAATCTATGCTTTTCTTCAAGTGTTCAAAAATGTCACCACCTTACTACAGTGTTGTGATGCCTTTGCCAACTCAGTGTTCACCTGGTTTTGCTTTTTGTGAATTCACTTTTTCTTTCTCTCTCTCCTCCTCCTTGTCCTCCTTCTCTGTCTCTCTCTGAAGAGACTTGAATCAGAGGAATTGGATCCCACATCACATGCTACAGAACATCCATGGCTGATAGGCAAAGGTCCTGGAGCCCTGATGCCTTCCACAACAAGTAGTCCTGTGTCTGACAAGGACTTATGCATGGTGGGCCTCTACTGATCTGTGACCCCTGATACTGAGCCCTGGTGCAGGATCAGCTCCTCCCCTGACCCTCTCCTACCCAAGATACATTGCATCCTATGTTGGGACCTGGTATTTCTTCTGGATGAAGATTGGGATCAGGAGAGAACAGGAACAGGAGGAGCAGTGTTGCCCCCCTCAGCCCTGATCATTCCATCTCCTGTCCCCTAGCTCCATATGAGTTACACTGAGTTCTCTGGAACATCAACATCAGTGATTCCATCCTTGGGGGTGCCCTCAATCTACCCCTCCTGAGTCTCTCTCCAGAGAATTTGTCAATGTCTCTTTATTTTCCTCCAGTCCCAGCCTCCTTCTCCATCCCTGAGACATCTTGCATCTGGAAGATTCAGGTGTGAGGGTGGAAACCTGTCCATGAGCATACCCAGATTATCTGTAGGGAAGCCTCAGGTCTGACTCCCAGGACCTTCTCTCCTTGGGACCTGCTTTTTCCAGGTATTGGGACCTGACACAAAAGAACTAGAACTGGGGAAGTCTCCCTAGTCACAGGGTTCAGATCCTTCTCCAAACAGGCCCTGACCCTCAAAATCC
>JAJEJO010053354.1:167005-242194 GCA_020662805.1 Glaucomys volans | reverse complement strand
AAAAAACCCCCAAAAAACAAACAAAATAAATTGCAAAATCATCTACAACAAAAACAAACAAAAAATCCCCAAAGGAACAAAACAGACAATATCAAATTTGCTGTCGGAAGCAATGTGATAAAATAGTGGAATAACCTCTTCTAAATTATTAGAAAGAATTTGTAAAAAATCTGTCAAACTTGAATTCTACACCCAGCAAAAATATCTTTCACTATGGGGGCAAAATTGAGATGCTATAGACATAAGAAAACTGAGAGATTCACAAGCAGTAGATCTCCACTACAAGAAATATTAAAGGACATCTTTCAGGCAGATGGAAAATGATACAGAGAAATCCGGATCTAACAAGCATTGAAGACCACTAGACATGGTAACTATCTGGGTTTGCATATGTGAGACTTTTCTCAATAAAGTCTTCAAAGACAACTGTGTAAAAGTGACAATGGTGTATCATGTGGTTTATAACACATGTAAAAATAAAAAGTATGACCACCCTAAGGGCTGGATGGGGGAAATGTAAGTATACTATTTCAAGTTGTTGGTGTTATCAATGAAGTGGTATATCACTTGAAGATGGAACATGCTAAGTTAAAGATGTACAGTGGAAACTCTAAGGCTACTAGTAAAGTAATAACAAGTTTTAGTTAACACACCAATAAAGGAGATCATAAAGCCAGGTATGGTAGTGTATGCCTGTTAATCCCAGCTACTTGGAAGTCTGAGGTAGGAGATTGCAAGCCTGAAGCCAGTCTCAGCAATTTAGTGAGATTCTGTCTTAAAAAAGAAAGAAAGAAAGAAAGAAAGAAATAAAGAAAGAAAGAAGAAAGAAAGAAAAGAAGAAAAAAGAAAGTCAGGGTTTCTGACTTTCAGTTCAATAGTTTAATCCCTACCCACCACAAAAAAGAAGAAAAAAACAAAACAAAAAACCCAGGATGGTACAGTGTACCTGATTTATCCAAAAGAAGGCAGAAAAAGGAAAGGGAACAACAAATGGGACAAATAGGAAACAAACAGCAAGATCATAGACCTAAGCCTAGACACAGCAATGATCACTTTGAGTATTAAAAGTCTAAAAACCCTCACTAAAAGGCAGAGATTGTGAGATTGGATGAAAAAGGAAAGACCGAACTATATGCTGCCAATAAGAAACAAATTTTAGGCCAGGCATAGTGGTGATGCCTGTAATCCCAGCAGCTCTGGAGGCCAAGGTAGGAAGATCACAGGTTCGAAGTCAGCCTCAGCCACTTAGTGAGGTCCTAAGCAACTTATTGAGATCCTATCTCAAAATAAAAAATAAAAGGGCTGGGGATGTGGCTCCATGGTTAAGTACCTCTGGATTCAATCCCCAGTACCAAAAAAACAAAACAAAGGGCTGGGGTTGTGACTCAGTACTACAGCACTCGCCTAGCATGCAATGAGGCTGTGGGTTTGATCCTCAGCACCACATAAAAATAAAATAAAGATATTGATCCTCCTAAAAATAAAATAAAGATCCACCTACAACTAAAAAAAAATACATATTAAAAAAACCCCAAAACCCAACAACAACCATATTTTAAATATAAAAAGGAAATAGGTTAAAAGTAAAATGAAGAAAAAGATATACATTAATATGATTCAAAAGAAAGTAGATTTTAATATCAGACAAAGTAGAATTGATTGAGAGCAAAAACTATTACCAGAAAAAAATTCGTTCAAAGGATCGTATGTGCCTAACAAAGTATGTGTAGCAAAAACAGAACTCCAGCTGGCACGGTGGCACGCACCTATAATGCCAGTGTCTCGGGAGGTTGAGACAGGAGGATTGTGAATTCAAAGTCAGCCTCAGCAACTTAGCGACGACCTCAGCAAGGACCTAAGCAACTCAGAGAGACCCTGTTCTAGATAAAATGTAAGAAAAGGGCTGAGGATGTGGCTCAGTGGTTTGATCCCTGGTACAAGAAACAAGAAACAAAAAACAAAAAACAAAACAAAACCCCCCAAACTACAGGGAGAAACATATAAATCTAAAATTACACTCAGAGATTTCAGTACCCCCTCTCAATCACTGATATAATGCAGGCATAAGGCTAGCAAGCATATTATAAACTTGACCAACCATAGACCATCACCAGCTAACGTGATCTGATTGACATTTATTGAGCACTCCAGCCAAGAACACTGAATACCCAAAGACCATATTTGGGGACATAAAACAAATCTCAGCAAAGTAAAAAATTTCAAACCAAGGTCTCTGCCAACAACAGAATTAAAGTAGAAATTAATAACATAAAGACCTCTGGGGGTGAAAAGCAAAACAAAACAAAACCAAGAATGGAAATTAAGACACTTCTAAATAACACATGAACCAAAAAGGAATCAAATGGAAGTTAAAAATCATTTTCAACTAAATGACAGCAAGAACACAATGGATCAGAATTTCTGGGATACCACAATAGGAAGACTTAGGCTGGATGTGGTGGTGGATACTTGTAAACCCAGTTACTAGGGAGGCTGAGGCAGGACAGACCCAAGTTTGAAGGCAGCCTTGGCAATTGAGCCTCTGTCTATAAACAAACAAAGGGTTGGAGATGTGATTCAGTGGTAGAGTACCCTTGAGTTCAATCCCTATTATGGGGGCAGGGGGGACTCAACCCAGCACTAAATACTTAACACTAGATAGAAAAGTAAGGTCTCAAATAAATATTCATATCTTCTATTTCAAGCCACTAGAAAAGAACAAAATTAAAAATGGGGACATTTGTCTACTGTGATAATTCAGCATTGTATTAGAGGTTGTAGCCAGTATAATAAAGCAAGAAATTGAAATAGAAGCTATCTCTAGAAAGAAAGAAAGAAGAAAGAAAGAAAAAGAAAGGAAGGAAGGAAGGAAAGAAGGAAGGAAGGAAGGAAGGAAACTGTCTATCCATACTCAAAAGCTATTAGAACTAAAAAGTGAGTTTAGCAGGGTTTTAGGATAGAAGGCCAATATTTTAAAAATCAATCCTATTTCTACTAATAATGAAAAAGCAAAAATAAAAACCATACTACTGCCAGGTGAAGTGGCGCATGCCTATAATCCTAGAGGCTTGGGAGGCTGAGGCAGGAGGATCGCGAGTTCAAAGCCAGCTTCAGCAACTTAGCGAGGCTCTAAGCAACTCAGTGAGACCTTGTCTCTAAATAAAATACGAAATAGGGCTGGGGATGTGGCCCAGTGGTGGAGTCCCCCTGGGTTCAATTCCCAGTACCAAAAAAAAAAAAAAAAAAAAAAAAAAGTGCTGGGGATGTGGCTTGAGAGCTCCTGGTTCAATTTCTGGTACAAAAACAAAAACAAGGGCTGGGGATATAGCTCAGTTGGTAGAGTGCTTGCCTTGCATGCATAAGGCTCTGGGTTCAATCCCCAGCACCGCAAAAACAAACAAACAAAAAAAACAGATGAACAGAAAAATTCCATACAATGGAAATATTACGCAGAAAGAAAAAAAGAACTGACCAAGTATACTGAATGAAGTCAGACCAAAGACATACACAAACAAAACCGACAACATGCTGTATGCTTCCATTTAAGTTCTAGGAAATGCAGTCTAACTTATGACAGATGAGTGGCTCCCTGCGGGTGGAGAGGCTCGGCTGCAGGACTATAACTGGGCACAAGGAAACTTGTGTATTTTACTATCCTGTGGCGATGGTGTCCTGGGCATAGGTGTCAACTTATCGAATTGCACAGGGTATGTCCATTACATGTAATTTTGTACACTCACATGTCTTCCAGCTATAATAGTGGCTGGAAGGGCAGGGTGGAGTCCAGCAAAGGATGCTGGACAGTTTCCCTCCTGTGCTTGGCGCCTCAGTCTCTTCCCCTGTAAAAGGGGGCTAATTATAGGTAAATGAGGCAAGTTATGTGTTATCGTGGATCATATCCAAGAGTAAATGGGCCACACATGGAAGGTGATGTACAGGATCTGGGACACAGAAGTACCCCATAAATGGCAGCCAGCCCCCTTCTCACTGCAGATGAGGAATCTGAGGCTTGGAGCTGGAGTAGCGTTTTATTTAACTATTGTTTTTGTCAGTCTTGTATCGCTCATTGTGAGAAATTATTAATTTTTTTGGTTCCAAGAATTGAACCCCAGGGGTGCTGAACCACTGAACCACATCTCCAGTCTTTTTCGTTTTATTTTGAGACAGTATTTCTTTTTAGAGTCAGGATCTCTGAGTTGCTTAGGGCCTAACTAAGCTGCCGAGGCTGGCTTTGAACTCATGGATCCTCCTATGTGGGTTTCCTGAGTCGCTGGGATTATAGTCATGCACCATGGCACCTGGGAAGAAATTGTTCTTTATCGTCACTCCTTCCAAGCGATTCTAGTGGGGCTGAAATTCACAGTATCCAACACCCTTGGGGAATGTGGTCCATAAGACTACTCTATCCCCCTGGATACAGTGACTGGTGAAGGATAGGTAAAACCAATGATGTCCTTCATGACCTCCAAACTCATCCATTCCACTTGGGACTTAAGCCAGTTTGACCTACGTTTCTTTTAAAATTCCTGTGGTACTGAGGATTGAACTCAGGGGTGCTCTACCACTGAGTTACATCCCTAATCTTTTTCATTTTTTGAGACAGAGGCTTGCTAAGTTGCTCAGGCTGGCCTTGAACTTGCGATTGTCCTGCCTCAGTCTCTGAATGTCCAGTTTCTTTTTTTGGTGTGAGGGATTGAATCCAAGGCCTCCTCAAGTATGCTAAGCACATGCTTTACTACACTCCCAGCCCTTGGCCTCAATTTCTGTTGCTTCATTTGAAGATGCCCTACATGATAGAGGGTGAAATGAGCTGGCAACGCAGTACTGGAGCTGGGAATCCAGAACCAGGACTGCGTCAAAGCCCACACCTGCCTGCCATTTCCTGCTGGTTGGATTAGAGGGTGGGGCGCATGCCTTCAATATGGTATGGAGGAGCTGAGCAGGTGGAAGAAGCCTGACAGGAGATGGAACATCAAGAGCAATACTCAGTTCATTTGGGGAAGCTCTCACACATTAGACCCCAACCCCTGCATTTGATTTGAGACATCACAACAGGACAATGGCATTTTTATTTACAAATGGACCAAAAAAAGGTATACAGGCATTTAATTAAAAATAATAATGATGATGATTAAAAAAGTCAGAAAAATTGACGATGTTTGAACCCTTTGAGGAGTCCATTTTCCCACTCCCCCCAAAATGAGAATCTCTTAGGGGAAAAAAATTCAAGATTTGAATGATCAGTAGATTCCAAATATCATTCCCTACTGCTTGGTTCCCTTTTCTCCAGCCTGATTCTTGGTGGACACCGCTTGGCACTGCGGAGTGGCTGTGAGGCAAGGTTGAAAAGTTTACTGGTTTGACTGATGGCGAGCTGAGGGACTCTGGGGAGGAGAGGGGTATATTCCTGGCTGCACCAGCATCCTGAGCTTAGTCCTGTGGTGGAGCCCAAGGACTGGAGCAAGGGTGAGTGGCTGCTATTTAAACACTCATCCCAGGTGGATTTGGTTTCTTGCAATTGAAGAGCAAACGCCTGTGACTTGTACAGGGTGGGCATGGGCAGGAAGAGTGGGGGTTTGTGGAGGAGCCTCATGAACAATCTCCTGCCGCCTTGGGGAACCTGAACTTCTCGCTCGCTCTGGGAACTTGGGAAGGAAAGATGAACTTACCTTCCATCTTCCTTCTCACAGCACTTTTTGGGTGCCCCCGAAAGAACTCAGGTGGGATGTGGAGGGGATGGGTCCGGCCACCAGAACTGAGTATAGACACTGAGGCCAGGGTGCAACAGGAAGGCCTCTGCCCAGCCACCTACAGGAGGGATGTGAGTCCTCCAGCCTCTGTGCTCTGCCCTGGGAGTCGGGAAGAAGGTCCACCACCAGCACACGTGGGAAAGAGTAGCACCCCCTGAGAAGAGGACTGGGGGCAGTCCCGAGGGGTGAGGGCCCCAGCGGCCTCCACCGCCCCTTCCCAGACACAGACACGTGGTTGCTTCGCTCTGGAAATACTTGACTCCAGGTCCAGGGTTTCTTGGCACAAGAATAGTTCACTGTAAGTCTCTCCTCCTCCTCCTCCTCCTCATTGGTCAGCAACTCTGGCTGTTCTTCTCAGGGGTGCTTCCTGCTGTCCTAAGGAACTGACCCCAGTACTTCCAGGGGATCTCCTGCAGCCACCTAGGCTTGGGCTTGCTCCTGGTGAAAAGATGACCCAGAGGCCTGGCTGGAAGCCCTGCCTAGAAGCTCTGCCTTGGGCAGCTCTGGGAGGAGGTTGGGAAAGAAAGAAGAGGAAAGGAGAGGGCTGGCAAAGGCTGGTTGGCACTGAGGGTGCTGTCCAGGCTAGAACTGTGCTGTCGTGGCATCAATGGTGAGGACAGGCGGCGAGAGGCTTGGGACCCTCACTGCAGCCCTGGCATTGCCTCTTCCAGTGAGTCGTGGGGTGGCCAACAGCCCTGAGGAACTGAGGTGGAGACAGTGACCAAAACCCAGTTATCTTGGTGGATTTATCCATCCTGGATCCATTGGTTTAAAAAACTAAGAAAAAACAAACCTAAGCCAAAAATAAACCTGAATAAACACATCAGAGTTCCAGCTGGAGGGAACTTTCTTAGCACTTTCTTAAAACCCACAAACAAAACAAAACAAAACAAAACACCAAAACCAAACAAAACCTCTTCCCCACAGAACTGGAATAAGATGAAGAAAAATGCAAGATTTATCTACAGGCCCTCCCACCCTCCACACAGCCCCAGGATCCAGGAACACTGTGCCAGGAGTTACAGTCCAAACGAGCAGGAGTTATTTTATTTTGCGTGCCTGCAGTTCCCCACGCAGGGTGGCTTCCTGTCCGAGGATGGAGTGGGCATGGCCATGGTCCACCCTAGTCAGTCAATCTTCACAGCAGCATAGATCTTGCGGACAAACATGTAGGCTGCATAGAAGCCGATGGTGCCTGTGAGCAGCCAGAAGGACAGGACCATGAGGGCCGTGTAGCCGAAGTAGAGGAGAGAGGGGATGAACTCAACGATGTCCAGCTGGGGCAGAACAGGAGAGAAGACAGAAAGGGTGCTTAGTCCAGGCAGCCCCGGCAAGCTGGGTCCCACCCTCTGATGCACCTCATGGCCAACCCAACCCCTGGCAAAGGGAAGGGGCTCACGTCCACAGCTGCCCTCACTGGTACTAATTAGGGCTGGTGTGTTGCTTAGGATGCTCATGACCTCAGGGGCCAGGGCCAGAATGTCACAGGCAGCAATGGCCACAGCAGTGCTACTTTCTGGTCCTCCAACAGCAGAGCAACACTGTTGGGTGGTTGAAGGAGCAATAGGAAGTGGGGAGGGAGGCAGTGGAAAGAGCTGTCCAAGCTTCCAGCTGAAGGTCCTGAGCCACCATCGGCCTGTTTCTCTCCCTGAGAAGTCTCATCATGTTTGTTAAAGTGACTTTCGTCTTAGAGCATTTCAGACTCCTTTGTGAAAGGGACAGAGTTTGGAGGCCTTGGCAGAGATGATCAGGATCTCTGTTGTGGTGTTTGTTGTGATAAATGAAGCTAATCTGGATAATCAAGATACACCCAGTGTAGCAGGGCCTTCGTGGGGCCTGTTCCAGGGCTCACGGGCAGGTACATGATCACATGATTGCCAGGAGCCCAGAAGAAAATAGAGAAGGCATGTAGGTCACTGTAGAGACCATCTAAGCCTGAGAGGTGAAGGCCATTCCCACCTCTCATCACAGCATTCCTGTAGCTGCACATGGGACAGGAGTGATGGTGGAGGGAGGAGCAGGACGGTGGTCAAACCAGGAAAGGATGAGCAAAAAGGCACGGCTGGAAGGCCCTCAGAGCTCAGGTGGGACCTCATCTTATAGACAAGATGCCAGAGCTGGAGGAAGTGGTGTTAGACAGCCCGGGCAGGGAGGAGAGAGGCAGCTGCCATGAGGTCTCTGGTTTTGTTTGCACAGCACTGTTTTCTGTCCCCAAATTCCAAGTGTTTTGAAGAACACATTGGCTACTTCGTAATCCTAATACAAAACCTAAGCCAGTCAGTCAGGATATACCACCTCATTGCACCTGGTAACAGCAAGCAGTGGGCATGCGGCTCCAGCAGAGCTGATGGTCTTCCCTGGGACTGCTATGCCAGTGCAGTTCCAGGGCTGAGGAGCTGAAATGAGGAGACTCTAGGGCCACAGGGGCTAGCTTTCTATTTGGTAAAGATCGCACTGTAGGAGAAGTGAAAACTGGACGTATACAGCTAAGGTGTGGACACAGAGCCTGGACCTAGCCATGTTTGACACTAGAAATCCAGACTTCTCCAACTGTCCAGTTACGTCAGTCAGCAGATTCTCTTTTGGCCTGTCTGTTTGAATGGGGTTTTAGTTATCTGCCATCTACAAGGGATCTCTTCACAGGGGCTATAGGGAAGGGAGATGTGATTTATTGTGGATGCTCCAAGGACTATGATTAAGTCTGAAAGTAGAAGTTATAGGGGGCCAACCTGCAGAATCAAGAAGACGCAGCCGGGTGCGGTGGCGCACGTCTATAATCCCAGAACTTGGGAGGCTGAGGCAGGAGGATTGCGAGTTCAAAGCCAGCCTCAGCAACTTAGCAAGGCCCTCAGCAACTCAGTGAGACCCTGTCTCTAAATAAATACAAAATAGGGCTGGGGATGTGGCTCAGCGGTGGAGTGCCCCTGGGTTCAATCCCCAGTACCAAAAAAAAAAAAAAAAAATACAATTTAAAAAAAAGAAAAAAAAAAAAAGAAAAAGAAAAAAAGAAGACCCTTGAAATGATAGAAACTGTCCAGAGAATGGGGAAGGTCAGGAAGAAATGTCTTTTCTGTCACTGGATATGCTACTGCAGAGGTCAGCCATTTTTCTTAAAGGGCCAGATTGCAATTTTTTAGGTTTTATAGGTCACATGGTCTCTGTGGCAACAGTTCAATTGCCCCTGCAGTGTGAAAGCAACCACAGATGATATGCAAATGAGTGAGCATGGTTGTATTCCAGTAAAACTTTATTTCAGGAACAGCTCTGCTGGCCTATGGGCTGCAGTTTGCTAACCTTTTAGTTAGAGGACCAGCTGCTGGAATTTTTGAAGAGGAATGGCATGGTCCCCAGGCGGAAGCAGGGGTGTAGCGCTGCACTGAATGACCCTTAGAATCTCTTCTAACCTGGAATTTTGGGGAAAGGATATTCCAAGCCTCAACTTAAGGACCTACAACTTGTTTTGCAAATATACTCTGGTTGCAAGCAGAGGATTGCTTGCTTTTGGGCATTGGAGACCCAAAGTACCATGGGTAAGAGCGAGTCTTCAGTGTTATCCTTGGAGACGAGGGGCCTTCCAGAGCACCCCAAACTCCTCTCCCAGCTCCCTCTAGTTCACATGTAACATAGCAGTCCATCAGTGCTGTTGGGATCTGTGTGCATCCTCACTATGCCACTCAGGGACAATGAGCTCCGTGAGTTAGCCCTGTTCAGGCAAGCCAGAGTCCTGTTCATTAGCCCACACTTACCCTGTGTGGGATCCTGCAGAAAGGAGGTGCTTTTTAACTCCTCTCACCTACTTCTATTCTTCCTGTTCCTGTTCTTTTATCTAGTTCCATGAGGTGGATACCGTATTATCAGTTTCTCTTAACTTCCTATTAAAAGCGACACAAGTGACATACTGCCTTTCGGTATTGTTCTGGGCGTTTCTTACACGTTTTGTATGAAGGCTTGACTCCTACATGCACAGAACACAGATTCTTCTTCCCTAAAAAGGCATGTTCTAGAGCAGAAAACAACCCTCGGTGACTACTTTGGTTCTCCCCACTCTTGGAAAAGATTCATAGAGTGAGGTTTTTCCCCAGCATTCTTCTCTCCACCGTGCTGCCTGAACAGCACTAAGGGGATCCCCTCAAGGAGGGTGGTACCTTATTAACAAAATAAAAGATGGCATAGACCAGGACGTAGAATGCAGATCCTCCAGAAACTAGGAAATTTCTCCACCACCAGCGGTAATCCTGAGGAGGAAACAGAGCAAGGGTCACTGCTGTCTCCAGGGCCTCTTTCTGCCAAACTGCACAGCTGGCGGAAGAGCTCAAGACTCAAAGCAAAAGTAGCATTTAGGTGAGGGACACGTTTTATACCTTTTTTGTGACGGTGGTTACACAACTGTGCACATTTCTAAAAATTGTAGAAATACTAGAAGGGTGAATTTTATTGTATATAAATTATATCTTTTTTTTTTTTTTTTGTGGTGCTCGGGATTGAACCCAGGGCCTTGTGCTTGTAAGGCAAGCACTCTACCAACTGAGCTATATCCCCAGCCCATAAATTATATCTTGATTTTTAAAAACTCAACAACAGAAAAAGAAAAATAATAATAATTTACATTTCTTGAGCAATACATCCCATGTGTCACTTTTTTTTTCTTTGGTGTGGGGGGATTGAACTCAAGGACTTGTACATGCTAGGCAAGGGCTTTACCACTAAGCTATACCCCCACTCCTTTTTTTATTTAATTTTTTGAGACAAGGTCTCAATAACCTGCTGAGAGTCTCATTAAATTGCTGAAGCTGGTCTCAAACTTGTGATCCTCTTGCCTTAGCTGGGGTTACAGATATGTGCCACCATGCCTGGTGTCAGCTCTTTTTAAAAATGTTATTTTAAGAAGGGGTCTTGCCAAGTTGCCCAGGCTAGTCTTAAACTTGTGATTCTCCTACTTGGCCTGCCAGGTACTGTCTTAAGCACTACATATGAATCAGCTCATTCAGTGTTTAATAGGAGCCTTGCCAGTTAGGTCTAGGGGATATAGCTCAGTTGGTAGAGTGCCTGCTTCGCAAGCACAAGGCCCTGGGTTCAATCCCCAGCACCGCACAAAAAGAAAAAAAAAAAAAAAAGTGTGTCAAGTTAGGTCTATTATTATCCCTGTCACTCTGAGGAGCAGCAAAAGGCACAGAGGTTGAGCAACCTACTCAAGATCTAGAGCTGGGCTCTAGATATGTGGGCTGGGGTTGTAGTTCAGTGGTAAAGCACTGCCTAGCATGTGTGAGGTACTGGGTTTGATCGTCAGCACCACATATAAATAAATAAAGTAAGTCTATCAACAACTAAAACATATTTAAAAAAAAAAAGATCTAGAGCTACTATGAAGGACCCAGATTTCTGCCCATGTTGGTAGCTCACATACTCTGTAAGAGCTTATTCCAAAGGAAGGGCAGATTATCAATCTGCATCAGATGGGTAGGGAGACTACACTACTGGAGTGGACTCAGTACTGACAAATTTACCATCCTTGCATCAAGTTGTGGATATTACCCCACACAACTATTGCAGTGAGGCAGATATCACCCACCAATCCAGCCTCAAGCTGAGAAATGCAGGCTTGGAGAAGGACGCAACATACTGGCCCAACACTCAGAGCCTGAGGCAGGGACCATGGGAAATCCAGATCCAGCTTCCAGCACAGCCTCACCAACCGGTTCCATGCTGAACACGGCTCCCATGCTCCCTACTTCCTGGCCCCATTCCGCTTACCTCTGCACACAGCTGGAAGTATACCATGACGATACTGATTTGTGAACAGGACACCACCAGGATGATGAAAACGAGGAACAGGAAGCCAAAGAGGTAATAGAACTGATTCTCCCAGATTGCCTGTGAACACAGCAGAGTGGGCTTCAGCTGGCCTGTCCCTTTCCTGGTATCCCACCTCTAACCAGAGCAGTAATGGAGATGTCATGACATCATCACAACCTACATGTCCAGCATGTGGCTCTGACTGGCCACACCTTCCTGGAGCAGGGGGTGAGCCACAGTGTTCTTAGGGAGGGGCCAGAATATGACCGACTCTCATGTAGGTGGCCCCAAACTGAACTTGGCAGCATGAGGAAATAATCAAAATTATACAGCAGCCACCACCACTTAGAGAGAGCTAAGCATATGTTGGGCACTGGGCTCTATCTTTTATGCTCATCTACAGATGTAAGCCCATGCAATCTTGCCTGTTTATTTATTTGGTACCAGGGATTGAACCTGGGGCACTTAACCACATAACCAGCTGCTTTTAACATTTTTCTATTTTGAGATAGGGTCTCACTAAGTTGCTGAGGGCTGGCTTTGAACTTGCAATCCTCTTGTCTCAGCCTCCTGAAATTGCTAAGATTACAGGTGTGCACTACCACACCTGGCAAACTTGCCCTTTTAGACCTGAGGAAAATTAAGGTTGAGAGAGGTTGGTGATTGGCCCAGGGTCACACAGACATTAGAAAGGGGGTCTTCCTGGGAGAAGCCTAGGGGCCAAAGAGCAGTCACCTCATCCTCTGACCCTTTCTCTAGGCAGGCCTGGGTGTGCCAGGGTCTTGGCTGGACTGTTACTCTGGAATAATAGAGGCTTGTCCAATACTGACTTGTGCTGGGCTCCCAGCTGGGTCAGCCAGACTTATTGCCAGCTTTCCTCTTGGCACTCCCAGGTAGGTGTCGTCACTCTCCCAGTAGCAGCACTTCCTGAATGCTAAGCACCTTTACAGACCACAAGGTTCCTGACAACTAGGGATCAATGCCCCTACTTGCCTGAAGTTTTGGGAAACATTGACAGGTGTTCCCATCTTTATGGGACTGGTTCAGAATGGAAGCAGCTGCGGAAGTGCTATTACTCGTGGTGCCAGGTGGAGCATCCCTGAAGCAGCTTCCATGTGCTGTGTCTCACCACACCAGAGCCTGTACAGATGTGCACTGGCACATCTCCTGAGTCCTCTGACTTTTAAAACTGTCCTGATGACAGCACTGTGACTTGATTTCAGGGTGAAGAATGGGGCTTCCAGAGGTTAAACGACCTGCCTGCAATTTAACAGGCAGGGAAGAGGCAGAGAGCTGAGGTGAAGGGGAGAGACCCTGCTCAAGCGGTAAGGTCGCGTGTGGGCGGGGGATGGGCCAGTACTTACACTGAAGATGAAGAACAGCTCGATGAACATGGCGCCAAAAGGCAGGATCCCAGCCATGAGGATGCTGCAGCAGAGCATGAGCGTTAAAACCACCTACAACCCAGCCCCTGGGAAGCCCAAGCTCCTCCCAACCAGTGTGAAGAGAGTGGGTGGGGTTGGGGGTCTTCCTGTACCGATGGGCCACTATAATTTTTTGAGAGAAAAATGCAGAGTGGGCACCATCCTCCCCAGTTCACAGATGAGAAAATGAGGTATGGAGAGGTGAGTAACTTGCTCAAGGTCCAAATGGAGGTCTTAATTTGTCTCAACACACTGTCCTTCTGTCCCCCTTCCCTGTCCTGCTTTCAAGGCTGACGCTAAGTCTGGTTGCAATCTGGCCCTCTTACCATGGAGTGAAGTTGGTATCAAGGCTACTGGCACGGCTGCAGCCACTGCAGGAGCACTGGTCATGGCACCCTGTGGGGTCTTCCTAAGCACATGTCTCAGGGGAACGCTGGCCTTTTCTACCCAGAACGCCCCTACCAGAAGACTCACCCCACAAATCGGTTCATGTACCACCGCTGTTCAGGGATCTGCCGGGGAATCTGGTTTGTGCGGACAGGGTTGTCATATGGCTGCTTGCGGAAGCCGAAGTAGTAGCCCAAGTAGACAAGGGGCAGGGAGATCCCAAACCACATGCACAGCAGAGCCACCATGGTAGGAAAGGGCACCTGTGGACACAATACTGTGAGGCCCCCATGAGGCCTGATACCCTGGGTGGAATCCATCCAAGGTGGAAGGTGACCTTCTAGGTTCACAGGAGGGAAAAATCACACACACAGCAGGGCTATCACGGTGGAGAAGATTCTGTAGATCCCACCCTCTCTCTAGGGTCCCTGGCCAGAATCTCCTGGGGGTGGGGAAAACAGAGTGCATGTAGGGGCCATTTGGACTCCCAATGAAGAAGGAAACTTGGCACCCTAGAAGCTCATCATCCATGGAGGAAGTGGGGAAGAACAGGGAAGTAAAGGACTAAGAACCTAAAGGGAACATAAAAGGGCCAGAATGAGAGGAAATTACAAGTGGTTGGTCCATTTTTTGGAAAGCTAACTGGAGAAAGAAAGGGAATAAAGAAAACAAAGCTTCACAGAGCACTTTCAAAACACCTCTAAGAGCAGTTTATAACACTGTATGTATAGGGCTCCTTTTTTCTTTTTGTACTGGGGATGCAACCTAGGGGCTCTTAACCACTGAGCCACACCCCCAGCCCCCTTTTTTTTTCTATATTTTATTTTGAGACAGGGTCTCACTAAGTTGCTTAGAACCTTGCTAAATTGCTGAGGCTGGCCTTGAACTCATAATCCTCCTGCCTCAGCCTCCAGAAAAACTGGGATCGCAGGCATGTGCCACTGTGCCTAGCAGGATTCCATTTTAATAAAAGCATAATATTATACATATATGAGCCTTAAAAGGCCTAGACCAAAAACTTAACAGTGCTTTCTTGGATAGAGTATGGGGGATATTCGTCATCATCTTTTTTTTTTTTTTTTTTGTGGTGCTGGGGATTGAACCCAGGGCCTTGTACTTGCAGGGCAAGTACTCTACCAACTGAGCTAGATCCCCAGCCCTCATCATCTTCTTTTGTGCAGTTATCATGATTTATGTTTCTATAAAAATCATGCCAAAAGAAATGAATATATGTAGTGTTTAGAACAATATTTATTACAAAGTAAGCACCATATATTTGCTATTCTTTTATAATTATTAAATTATGTAATTCCATTTAAAATATTTAAAAGGAAAAAAACAGTAAAAGAAGATATATTAAATATCTTCATGGTATTTATCTCTGGATATAATGGTATATAATCATGGTATATAATCTGTTGGATTATAAGTTAATTAATTTCTTTAATTTCTCTGAACTTCTCAAAATTTCCATGAGTGTCTGTCTATAATGTACAACTGGTAACCAGGAGGAAAATGTTGAAGAGAACAAAAATACAGGCCTGAGAAAAGAGGATGGGCATGAGTGGTTCCTGAGGGCAGTTTCCCAATCTACTGGGACTTGCAGCCTCATCCAGGGACCTTTAACAGGCACTGGCAGTGAAGGGACAGGTGGCTCTCTATGCTAAGATGGGGTGGCACATGCCTGCCTGACCTGTACCACAGCCCTGCTCTCTGACCCTCCCGAGTCCAAAATCATACGCAGCAAGTCTCAATGTACAGGACTCCATGTGCAGCAGCTAGCAACGCAACAGCCTGAGCTGGTGAGATCCCCCACTCTAAGGATAGGACCGCCTGCCCCTGAGTACCTCTCTGCTCTACCTGCAGAGGCAAGTGTGAGGGGCAGGACACCAGGGAGGAGAGTCCTGTTTTGGGATACGGACCTAGTGTATTCATGCCGGACAGCTTTGCCTTGATGGAGACAAAGGGGAATTCCCCAGCTGGGCTCTGGACTATGAAAACCTCCCTTTAGAGAAGTGAGCTTTGGCCAGTTGAGAGCCAGGGCCCTGACACAGGCGACAATGGGCAGTGCTGGGGAAACCCCAGCCACCCCCTGGCCCCTAGGGCTGGGAACACAACTCTGGGGACTCAGAAAAGGGAAGGAAGCAGCAGGAAGTTACCCTGGGGAGTGGGGCAAAGCACCACTGGCCCCCCTTGCTGGGAAGGGGCTGCAAGGGAGTGGGGAGGGCACTTACCGCTCCAGATGAGTGCTTTCCCCAGATGAAGCAATTCAATATGAAGCAGATGCCAAAGACCACGCCAGGGTACAGGGTTGCCGTCTGTGAGAAAGAGGGGCCAGGCTGGGGAGCTGTATCCAGGGAGTTCCCACCTGTTCTTAGTGGGGCTTCCTGACCAGCTTCAAACCCTCCTCGTCCTTTGGAACTCAGCTCAAGTACCGTTCTTTGGAAGAATCCCGCAGGACAGCCAGGTCTTGGTGCTATGCCTTCTTAGATCCCTGAAACTGCTCCTTCCTTGCTTCCATCCTAGTTAGCAATTACAGTCCCTCAATTACCAAGGTTCTACCTCATGATTTTTTGATTTTACGATGGTGGGACAGGCATCCAGGAGAAACTACTGTGACACTCCATAGGTTAGATGTGCTAAATGCATTTTTGAGTCAAGATATTCTCGATTTATGATGGGGTTACTGGGATGTAATCCCATTGTAAGTCAAGGAGTGCATCTACTCTTCCTACCTGACTAATGTCTGCCTCTCCTCAATAGTGAGTTCCCTGTGAGGGGAGAGACCAGCATGTTCTCTGATATAATCCCGTCACTTAGAACACAAAGCAGAATACGCACTCACGGAATAAGCAAGTGAATACAACTTCCACAAAACACCTGTGTCTAGGCCCTGGCCCAAACCACCTAGAATGTCGTTAGCTTTGGGTCGTAGGGATAGCAAATGCTGGACACACATCACCTCGCCCAATCCTCACAATGGGTTTAGAAGGAAAGGACTAACATTACCCCCCTTAGAGACGAGGACACTGCAGTCAGTGATGTTAAATACCCCGACACACTCTGCACAGGCCGCGAAGGGTACAGCGAGGTTCACAGTCAGGCAGTCTGACTCCTAAGTCAGGCTCTGGTTTCCAGTCAGTCGGAATCTCTTTGGCTGGGTCGGGTACAGGGAGCCAAACCCCAGGCTTATAGTGAAGCCTCCTTCTTTCCGTGCTGGGGCCAACAGTCAACCAGGGCACCCAAGTGAGTCACTGACCACAATGACCAGAGCTCCGTGAAACCTGGCACTCAACTTCTACTTCCAATCTCATTTTTGGGCCACTAGTCCTCTCACCCAGCAGCTGGCCAGTGCTCCTGCACGTTCCTGCCCCTGGGCCTTTATACAGTCATCACCTTGGGGTATCTGCTTCCTAGGGCTCACGCCACACCCAGGGCCTTACATGCACTGTCTCTTTCCACCCATACAACTCCATGAGGTAGATCCAACTTTCCCCCTGGAGAGATGAGAAAACAGGCTGGGAAGTCTGGTCATTATTATCTATTAGGGAAAAAATAGATCCAGGACTGGGGTCTAAGAAATTCCAGACCCTGAGGCCCCTCTGCTGGCTGCTTCCCTCTATCTGAAACTCTCCTCTTCAAGGACCAGCTCAGATATCACTTCCTCCTTTCATATTGCTCTTTAATGCTGTGTAACGGAATTCCTCACCTGCTTCCTGGCTGAAATTTATGGGCTAGGCTCTGTGTCAGACAGCAGGAGTATAGACAGGGAAGAATGTTCCAGGGAGAAGGGACTCAGATCCCCCAAAGTGAGATTCACCCCTAGGACCTCTATTTCTATGATCTTTTCTGCTGCTGTACTCTTTTCCTGCTCCCAGGAGGCCAGGGAAGGGCAAGAGCCATCCTCACTGGAGAGAAATGGAGGCACCAAACTTGGGAAACATGCTGGCAGTCACATGGGCCTAGCCTCTTCAGTCCAGGTAGGTGATTCTCTCTGCCCTGCTGGATGGGGTGTTCTCCTGTGGCACTGCCGACTGAAATCCTGTCATTCTGTGTCCCCTATTTCTTCTCCTGTTTGAGCCAATGAAGGCTGAGGACTGCCTAAGTTCAAACCTTTACTTTATGAAGGGACAACTAGGGCCCTGAGATGTCCTTCTGTGAGCCTAAAGGTAAAAGCCCCAAACTGCTGACCCTCAGGCCCAAGTCCCCCGCTGCTCCGTCACACTGCTGTTCAGCCCCTGCCTGAAGATCCCAACCAGGGCCTCCCTACGCTCCCCCGAGAAGCCCAAGGAGTCTCTTTGCTCCCACCAAATGCTAGAAGTGGGGGTTTAGGACACTTACACAGAAGGCTCCTTTCTTCCATCGATGGCCTTTTAGAGTGCGGTAGAGACGGCCAGCAGAAAACCCACCAAACACCCTATGGGAAAAGGGCAGGGGTGCACACCAAGGGGGCCTATTAGTACCGTGAGGGAGCCCGGTGCCAGCCCCTGGAAGCACGCTCACACACACCTACCCCATGAACATGAAGAGGAAGCAGGCTGTGGTCATAAGAGCTCCCCGGCTGGAGGGCGACAGCATCCCAAGCATGGCCACGACTGCGGAGGAAGTGGGGGCAGTCAGGGTGGCTGATTGCTAGGTCCCCAGCTCCTGCCTTGGGCAGGCTGACAGGACTCTGGGTAGATGGGATTAAATAAGGCTCCCCTGGCCTTCTCAATATCCCTTCCCTTCTATAGGAAAAGACTGGGTCTCAGCTGGGACTCCCAGAGGTACACCACTGCTGGGCCTTGGCTGGCCAAATCTTAATTGTGGCTTCCAGTCCGCAGATACAGGTACTGGATTGAGAAATGCCAGCTCATTGAATGTGCATTCTTGACTCTGCAAGGGGGAGATTAGTTTCTTCATTTCTCAGATGAGGAAGCAGGCTTAAAATGGTTAGGTGGCTTATCCAAGGCCATAAAACCTGGCGGCATGAGGCTGAGATACAAATTTAGGCACAGTGACTCTATAGCTGTTTTGATTGTTATACACTAGTATTTTTTGTTTGTTAAAGAAAAAAGACCTGAGTTCAGTCCTAATCCTGGAACTGACTTTGGGTTAGTCGCTTAACCTGACTGCAAAAGGAAGTCAAGCTTACATACAGCACTGATGTGCACCTTCACTGATAAGAGTGGATGTGGTGGGCTCCACAAAGGAAGCCACAAAGCTGTGAGGAGAAAACCACTCCCAGGGACTGGGTCTGTTGCTGGGATGTTACCAGCAGTTGTCTGGCCCAGAGAGGCGACATACCTGCTTCTTGCTGAGAGCTTAGATCCTCCCTGGCACCCACCCTTCTCGAGGCACATGGAAGAGACAGCTAAGTCTCAAGATCAGGCCCATGCTCCTCTGGGCCCCAAACTCAGCCCAGTGGCCACTCACAGATGACAATGAGGATCATACAGAAGAGCTGAATGCCTGAGCCCAGCAGGGAGCTAAGGATCATGGGGTACTGGGGTGGCCTGAAGACATCACCGTGCACCAGCTTCCACCCGGATTCCTCCATGGTGTCTTCCTATAGCAAAGGGCCAGAGAGTAAGACGGGTTTGTGAGGATGAGGACAGATCTTACTGGGGCCACCCCCAAGGACCCAGGCCCCTAGGTCCCCAAATGCAGGCTGAGAATCCCTCAGGTGTCAACCACCTCTGCTCTGACACAGGAGTATAAAGTGATACGAGAAAGTTCTCAGAACTGTCACACAGGGAAAGGAAGCCACGAACATGATGCCTGTAGCTGCATGAAAGAGAAGTCTCCCAATTCCACAAAGCTGGTGCGTGGAAAAGAACCTAAACACACAGCACACCAAGATGGCAGCGGAGCAGCCTCTAGGTGGTGAGATTCAGGAGCACTCTGTTTCCTGATTACGAAAAAAATAGCTATTCGTGTATAAAAAAAAGAGGTATATAGCATGAAATTCAAGTAAATAAAACACAATAGTATGGAAAAAGTTTAAAAGTGCAGACATATAAAAATAATGCTCCATACTTAAGTAATGTTTAAACATTAATATAGGATAGTGACACTTTTTTCCTCCGGGTGCTGGGGATTAAACTCAGGCTCTGACACATACTAGGCTCTGACACAAATGCTTTACCACTAGGCTGCACCTCCAGCCTGACACCATGTTTTGGTATACTTCTTTCAGTCTTTTATGTATGTTTGTGTGCACATGCATATGTATGTTTTAAATAATAAAAAATAAGACAATTCTGTGTAGCTTATTTTCAGTTGGTATTTGATCATGGACATCTTAAGTCAATAAATATTTCTCTGAAATTATATTTCAAAGTTACAATAAATGTTTCAAGATCAAGTCTTTGAATGTGTGGTTCTTTCCTTAGGAAAATTCTACAAGAATTACTGTGGCAAAGCAAGCTGCCTGTTTTACAGTTCTTGAGAAGCACTAGTTATTTTCAGAAAACTACCAAATTTCCCTTCCATGGGTGGAATGGAAAGGTACTTTTATGTTAATCTTCTGAACAATTAGTACTATTTTTTTTTGGAACCAGGGATTGAACTCAGGGACTCTCTGCCACTGAGCCACATCCCCAGCCCTATTTTGTATTTCATTTAGAGACAGGGTCTCACTGAGTTGCTAAGGGCCTTGCTAAGTTGCTGAGGCTGGCTTTGAACTCATGATCCTCCTGACTCAGCCTCCCAAGTCGCTTGGATTACAGGCGTGCGCCACCACGCCCGGCACAATTAGTACTACTAAAGAAAAAATTGGGAGCTGGGGATGTAGCTCAATGGAGAGCCCTTGGCTGACCTGTGTAAGGCCCTGGGTTTAGATCTCAATAATTGACACACACACAATAATAATTTGTGCCAATTTGATGGTCCCAAACCATTTTCTTATGATTGAATCTGCAATTTTGGGGTTTATCCCTGAAGCAAACACAATTTTACAAGCTTACTGGCTATTTATTCCTTGTTTATAAATTTGGATGTTTATCATTGTGTTAGTGATGTTAGGTTTTGGGTTCTTTAAAATAATTCTGCACAATTTTTTTTTTTTTTTTTTTTTTGCAGTCTGGGGATTGAACCCAGGCGCTTAGACATGGTAGGCAAGTGCTGCACCACTGAGCCCCAGCCCCTCTGTACTTGTTCTTTAAAGTTTGTGACAAATACTGTTTTACCACTTCATTTTTTTTGCTTTCTTTGTATATCTGATATGCAGAATAGTTTTAAATTTTTTAATGTCGCATTAATTGTTAATTCTGTGACTCTTCCATTGCCTTTATGCTTTGAAAGAAGAAACATCATCCCCATCCTTCTGCTCCAGCCTCTATTATGGGTTGTGCCATTGCCTCTGGGGAGGTCCTTTTCAATATTTTTGAGGTTTACTACCTGAATGACTGCATCCACACACACACACACAAACGGAAACACAAACACGCTCATACACCAGGTTGCCCTCCCTTCCCGGCCCATCCCTCCCCAGCTAAGACCTCGTACAATGTCATCCTCCTTGTTATAGTTGGCAATGTCCTTCCGGAGGGTCCGAATAATAATCATGCTCAGGATGCCTGAAACAGAGGAGGGAGGAGGTGAGCACTGCTAACCGCTGTCATATGTATTGAGCCCTCCAGCAGGACTAGGACATGTGGCCACTCCAGCTCCTCCCCTGGAGAGAACTCTACTCCAGCTGACTAGATAGAGGTGTGCAGAAACAAAGGGTTCTGACAGTGGGTGGGGAGAGCTGGGGACACAGCTTTTTATGTCAGGAAGGACAGTATCCCAGCTTCTCCATGGCTTAGTCCTCTTGGCTTCCCCGGCCTCCTCTCTCCCAGGCTTGCTCTCACCCACCTCTGCCTGTTGCTGGCTTCAGCCATGAGCCCACAGCTTGTCTCTCCCTCACCTCCATACTCTACTCCAGCTGGGAATACCCATGCTGCCCTGACAGCCTCCTCGCATGCTTCAAGACTCCCCTGGGGCATCTTCACCTCTTAGTGCCCTGGAATAGTTCAGAGACACCCCTGCTGCTGCCCTGATTTGGCCCTTCTACCTCCCAGGCAGCAGTATGGTTGTTAGGAGAATGAGCTGTTATGATGCTGACTCACTTAACACTTTCAGGCTTAGCTCATGGGGGTGAAGGGCTGAGATGTTTGTGAAGTGTTAGGACAGCAGCTGGCCCCGTGGCAAATGTTTAATAAACAGCAGCTTGCTCAGTCTTTGTTTCTCATGACACTGAAATGATCAGTGTCTCTCTACCTTTGTTCACCACCCTCTCACCATCTGGCTTCCTGCCAAGCATGCCTCACTACAGGGCTGCAACTCTGGTGCCGGAGTCCTTCTCTGGGTCTCTTAAGGGTGGCTCTTCCCCCTCGTTCAGAGAGGACTTCCCTACAGTAACCATCACCTTTTCTTCCACTCCTCTGCATTTGGTCCCTCTCTTCATCTGCTCCATGTAGCATTGTCACTATCTGGAACACCACTACTTATTTAATGTTTGTTCCCTCCCATCACTAGTCTGTTGACTCTGGACAGAGGACAGACAGGTTGGCTTGCTCAACACCTTATTACCAGCATCTGGCACTGCACCTGGCACAGAATAAGCAACAAAACGTTGCTGAATTATCAGTGAACGTGTGTGAACAGATGTATCCAATTTCCTCTAGAGAGCTCTCAGCAGAGACTGAATCTTGTTCACCTGAGTACACCTGGTGCCTAGCACAGGGCCCTGATGGTGTTCCTGACCCACACTTGGTCCTGATTACACCTCAGAGATCCCCCCCACTGGGTCCTCTCCACCTGTCAACTCACAGAGTTCTCACCTGACAAGAAGAAGACCACCACGACAGAGTTAATGATAGAAAACCAGTGGATCTGCACATCGCTCATGGTCAGGTAAGTATCCCAGCGAGAGGCCCATTTGATGTCACTTTCCTGATGGGCAGGAGGAAGCAAAGTCAGGCCTCCTACTCTCAAATCCAGGCCCAGACTAGACCTTCCTCCCCTGGCAGTAAGCTCTGGCTCCTTCTCACCTCCCAGTGCACAGAGTAGGTGAAGTACAGCTGATTCTCCTTGGTGGGGTCAATTTCTTGGGGTGAGGAGTTGGTACCCTCAGGCAGGGTGCATGAGCTCTTCTCATCTGCTTTGAGGTCTATGAGAAACAAGAGACTCAGTCTGTTCCCATGGTGGCTAGTTCCACTACCCAAGGGCTGTTCTGGGGCTCCCCCTGAGGCTACCTACTGCTGGGACTCTGGCCTCAAGGGTCTGAGAGCTCAGCAGGCACAGTGGCTTTTAAAATTATATTCCCTAGGGCCCTAACCTTCCAAAGGGCCTTTGGGACCTCAGAGAGGTGTACACATGGGGCTGGGGAGGGGAGGGTGAGAGGGGGTCTGAGTCTAAGCCTCTTCTTTGGGCAATCAATCTTGCAATTGATTCAAACACCCACTTACTTATTCAGTCAGGCCCGTTCGGCACATGACAGTAGCTCTTTCTATCATATTTGCTCATTTACTTAGTTTGCCTCCATGACTTTAATTCAATCACTCAGATGCTGCCTCCATTTATTTACTCATGTTTTCATTCTGCCATCCGCCCTTTCATTCAGCCAACAAACATAAAATAAGCACCAACTATCTGCCAGGAACTGTGCAGGTACTAGAGATAAAACAGTGAGGAGACAGAGACTCTAATCTCAATGAGCCACTGACAGAGCAGAGACCTCAAAATAATCTTGAAGTGTGCCCATCATGCTTATAGGACAGATAGCATGTGCTCTTGAAGTATGGGATCTGCTTTATAAAGCTTCTGTGTATGACTCTGGCCTGCTGCTTAACTGAAGACTCCCTGTGGGAGTGAGGGCCTGCAGGGTATGGGGAGCTGGACCAGGTCCTACAAGGCCTGTCAGGACTGGGCTGGGTTCTCAAAATCCCACATAACTGTTGACCCTGGACAATTTTAGTCTGTAGCAATCACTCACTGAGGGGAAGGAGAGAGTTGCTGCCCAGCAGCTTTGCCTGTATCCTTACTCCCTGTACTGCACCCAGGGTGAACTGCCTGGTTCTTGTGAAGAGGCTCAACAAGCCCCACTTGCTGTTTGTTCTCAGCCAAGTCATCAACCTCTCTGAGCCTCTGGTTCCTTATAGGTTGTCATTACCCACCTCCTGGGGCTGCAAGATGGTAAGCTGGTGGGTGCCCAGCACATGACATAGCTGATGTCAGATGTCAACTTTCCCTAGATCCCCACCTTCTCTGCTGGGAATACAATGACCCTTCTGTGGCCAGGTCCATACGCCATACCTAGGCCTACTGGCCAGTTCAGGAGTGAGAAATGTGAGAAAACTGAGTGGGAAGCCCAGGCCCATCCAGCCCTGCCCCACTGGTCAGACCTCCCCACTCACCCTCCAGCCTGATGCTCTGGGGAATCACCTCGAAGCGGACGACACGGTATGTGTGCTCCTGGTCCTCCTCCATGTCCTCCCGGTGGTAGTACAGGATGAATGAGAGGTGATTGTGAAGGTATATCTAAAAGGGAGCAACACAGAGAACAAAACAGCTAGCAGCCAAGAAACAATCAGAAGCCACTCAGAGAGACCAGCCCAGCACTAGGTCCCTGGCCTTGTCCAACATGCCAGGTTGTACCCACCTTCTAAAGCCACTGCTTTCTTCCTACCACCCTCCTACTCAGAAACCCTCCTGAGCTCCCTGGGGCTTATCAGATAAAAGTCCTGTTTCCTCATCCTGGCTCTCAAGGCCTTCCGCCATACCCTAACAGAGTGGGTCATCACCATCTTCTAAGACACCAGTCCACCTGGCCTCCCCAGCCCCTCTCTGCCTCATGAACAGTCCTGACCCTGCATCTCCATTTGCGTAGTCACTGCAACTAGCATGCCAGCACCACTTCCACTTGGCTCAAGCCTGCCTCTTTCCCCAGGCCTGCCTCCTCTATGACACGTGGATGCACAACGAGCTCCCTTGCCAATGCAGTGCAACCAGGATCTGACTCAAGACTCAGGGCCTCACACTGCAAGTTCTCTCTCAGTTAGGAAAGAAGACCTTTGAGGACAGGGGCTGTGCCTCAAAGGAAATGCTTTTGTCCTTTACTCCTTAAGTAACATGTGTTCAGTTTAGAAAATGGGATGCCATGTGCAGGGAACAGTTCTCATCTTCGCCATTATTAGCTTATTCCTGGGGTCTACATCACAAAGTGCCCCCAGATTTACCCTACAAACAGTCCAGTGGAGGCTGGGTTCAAATCCAGGGGCCCGCTCACTCTTGCTTGCCATATAGCCCTCTTTTGCACACTGGAGAACTTCCAGAGTTTGTCTGGTTGAACTCTATAAAAACAGAATCTAACATTTTAGCAAGTGTGCCTTCAGCTCGTTGTAGGGGCTGCCAGAGCCTGTCCAAGGCTGCAGACTTCTGACAGACCGTCTCCCAGGGGCACGGGGGAAACATGCCTTGGCCAACCCATCTTTCTGTCACAAGCCTATAGAGGAACATCTCCCTCTTCTCTGTGGCCCCCAGTGCTTGTGGCTCCCTAGCTCTTTGAACACACCAAAGGCACTCTACCTTGTTGACATCTGTGAAGCCGAGCCGGTAGCCATGTTCAAACTGCACATCTTTTTCTTTCTTCTTGTCCTCACTGTCACGGTTGGAGTAGAGCTCCAGCCGGGTTGCCACAGGCAGGTTATCGGCAATGCTGGAAACCCAAGGCCCCACTCAGTCCCTCTGGACCACCTCTCCCATCAACTCCCACCCCTAAGTGAATGCGAGGTCAACAGGAGGCAGAGGACAACTTACAGGTGGACGTAGTAGTCTTCCGTGATGCGCTCTGCCACCAGCCGGCTCTGCTCCACTGTCAGGGTCACTGGCTTGTTGGCCTGGCTGCACAGAACTTCACACTTCTTCTCGCTGTTCATGAGAACCTGGAAAGGGGTGTTGACAATCCGGTCCCCTCTCAGCACCTCTCCTGCCATAAGAGAGACAGATCGAGCTCAGAGTCTCAGCCCTGAGTTTGCTGAGGTCAGCAGAGTCACAAGCTGTGGGACAGCGGGGCAAAATGGACCTCCCAGGACTTCAGCAGTGCCTCGGCCTGGTCAAAGCTCTGCCTCATCTGTTTGTGCCTAGCGTGCCCTCTAACAGGGCCTCTGTCGTCCTTCCCTCCTCCTCTGAATTCTAGCACCAGCCCTTCAGAGCTCATCAAAGGTACCACACACCTGGACCTGGAGTGCCATTCCCTGTTCCACACGACAGGCTACACACTCAGCTTCCCTTTCACCTGCTCAGAGATGCCCTTCCTGACCTCATCAGCCAGAGCCCATTACTCTCTCCCAATCTCTTGTGCAGAACAGGGGCAGCATTGTGCACTGAAGAGATGACTCCAGGCTACCTGCTATTGTGCTCTACCTCTGCCACTTATTAGCTTAATAAATAGCCTTGGTAAGTCACTTAACTTTGCCGAGCCTCAATATCCTTGTCCATAAAATGGGGGCAGTAACAGTATCTGCCTCACAGAGTTACAGTGAGAAATGAAGGAGCTAATCCAAGTAGAGTCCAGGCAGGGAGCAGGTAGGCCAAGGCCATTTCTATCAGCAGCAGCACCCTGCACCTTTCATACATCAGCAATGCTATTCTGAACACTGTGGTGACAGATTTGCATTTCTGGCTCTCCTATCTACCAGGAGTTTTTGAGGGGAAACACTATTTTCTATTTATCTTTGTGTCTTTAGATCATAGTTCAGGCAAAAAGAAGCAGGGTGAAATCCAGCACCTGACATTTAGCCAAAACATCTTTTGCTTAATGAACTAACATGCTCCTTGCAAGACTGTCTGTTGCCTCAGTACCCTGTGGCCAGATGTCACACTAACAGGCACTGAGCAGGTAGCGAAGTCACCTAAACTCTACTGAGCTTTCATTCTGAGCTGCTCAACAATTTTACTGTGATGATGTGAAACTGGAGCAAGCTCAAGGACACTGACCAATGCCAACAGGCAGAACAAATGCCCCCACAAGCACTTGTTCCACACCTGTGGACCTGTTTGATACGGCTGTCTGCCTTGTCACCTAGTCATTCGTTTCTCCATTCATAAGCACTTACTGGATTCTGGCTATGTGCCCAAGGTTTCAAAGCTACAATGTGCAACACACTCATGGAGCTTATGGAGGGAAGTTGGACCATGATTAATAACCAGCTAAATGAGAATATACTGTGTAATTGCTGTGGCCAGTGGAGTGGGTTGAGGAAAGGCTCCAGGAGAAAGTGGTGCCTGAAGTGATTTTAAAGGAAGGGAGGAGTTAACTAGGCAGAGAGGCCTGTGTGGCTGCAAAGTAAGAGAGCTCGGGAAGGACAAGGGTGAGCTGCAGAGATGGGTGAGAGATGGACTGGAGCTGGACTCAGGGGGCCTGTGGGCCACACACAGTTCCATCTTTTTCTTTTTGGTACTGGGGATTAATTAAGGGGCACTCGGCCACTGAGTCACACCCCAGCCCTATTCTGTATCTTATTTGGAGACAGGGTCTCACTGAGCTGCTTAGGGCCTCATTATTGCTGAGGCTGGATTTGCCTGTCTCCCTCCTGCCTCAGTCTCCTGAGTCACTGGGATTACAGGCATGTGCCACCGCACCCGGCAGTTTGATCTTTACCTAGAAAGCAATGAAAGTCAGTGAGGGATTCCTGACACGATGGGGGAGAAGTTATTTGACTCTGGTTACAGAAAAATCACTCAAGCTGTTTGTGCAGAAAATAGGGGCTGTGAGGAGCTGGCTGGGGCAACAGCAGCAGTCATGCAGGTGACTAAGGATGGGGCAGGAAATAAGCATGTGGGGAGACTGCAGCAGAGTGGGCAGAGTGCACAGATGAGGAGCTACTGAGGGGGTAAAATCTGGGGGCCTGCTGCAGACTGGCTACATGGGATGAGAGAGGAAGGACGCATGTTAGGAAGACTCTCAGGTTTCTATGACCAGGCAGAACCTGGAAGGAGGACAGGAAAAATATTGAATTCAGATGGAAGGTATTTTCAGTTTGGATGTGTCAAACAGATATCAAGACTTAAGGCTTGGAGGAGAGATCAGGGCAGAGAGGGGGGCTGTGAGTTGTTGGTATACTGGTGGTAGGTGGAGTGGCAGTGCTCGGAGGAGCAAGGCAGCAGCCCTAGCAAGCGATACCTCGAATGTAGATGGGTCATTCAGGTGGGGGAGGGGAAGAGGGAGGTGGGGAGCTGAGCCTGGATGAAGGCATCTCCCCCTTCTGCCCTGTTTTAGAAACCTGGCAATGCAGGTGAGCCTACAAAGCCCAGAGATGGAGTGACCAGTGAACAGTAAGGACATCTGCATGGTCACTGCTGAAAGGTCATTTTATAGACTTGAGGACCAGAGAGGGAAAGTGGCTTGCCTACGACTGATCGTCATGGGGTTGTGATGGTGCCAAGTCCCTGCATTCTCTCCCCAAACCTGCTCCTACTGCCCACTTTCTTGCAGGTTAGTAAGGAGGTGGCCTGAGGAGAGGAGAAACCGCAGAGAGAGGAACAGACTGCAAATCAAGTAAGCTGGTACATTTCTTGATATTTAGAAATTAAACCAAGAAAGAGAACATACTGGTCTGGAATGGCTCATTCCTAATATGGAAGAATTCTTTCTTTTTCTTTATGGGGTCTCCCTATATTGCCCAGACTGGTCTTGAACTCATGGACTCAACTGATCCTCCTCCTGAGCCTCCCGAGTAGCTGTGACTACAGGCATGCACCACCATGCCTGGCTGTAAGAATTCCTTTGAACAGTGAGCCACAAGCCATGACATGGGCCTGCTAAGAGCACCTACTACCATGCCCCCACTGCCACAGATGATCCAAGACATGCCATGATATAAATCACCATCAACACTGACACAAGCACAGCCCTCAGACAGCCCTGTGAACCTTTTCTGGAAAAGGCAGCTGGGACAACAGAAATAACTCTGGCTTTAATAAAAAAAAAAAAAAAAAAAAAAAAAAAAAAAAAAATGAGTTGAAAGCTCAATTTCTCCACCTATTGGCCATATGACACTGAGTGGGGACAGTTAAACTCAGCTGGCAGAGTTACGAGAAGGATCAGACAGGACAGTGAACAGAATATGGTGCTCAAGGGATATGGACTTGGGCCACAGCTCCCAGGGTTCTGCATAAGGGTGAGTATTATTAGTAGGTACTCTACTAGGTGAGAGACCTGGGCAAGAGACTTGTGCTTCACTTTCCTGAAGAGAATACACCTCACAGATATTATGAGAAATAAACAAGGTGAAGCCCACACATGCTTAGAACAGTGCCTGGCCCGTGCGCAGGTGGCATTAAGAAGAGGGTGCAGCCCACTTTTGGTTAAATGAGCTCCATGACCTGCCTCCAGCTGGATGGGAGCCCCTAGACCTAGCAGTAGGCACACTTGTTATCTAGGTGTTCTGGAAACATCTGAGCCATAGGAGCCCTGACAGAGAAGACAGCCCTTTCAGAGGCCTGATCAAGACCCAGTTCTCTCTTTCTCCTCCCTAAGGTGTAAGAGAAGAAGAAAGCCTCTTAAGGTTCTAGAGGTCAGGAAGAGCATTTTTCCAGTCTTATCTCCAGGACTTAACACACAAGCCAGGCAGAGAGAAAGCCAATAGTAATTGTCCTGAGCAGGCACCTTCAAATGTCTTTCTTTAAATCCCAAAATCTGCCAAATGGAGAATTATTTAACCTAGAATAAAATGGCTACTATTTATGGAAAACTTGTGCTAGACACTGGTTTGGGTGCTTCACACATTATTTGAGGTATGTCTTGCACAGTTTAGCTAATATGGCAACATTTCTGCTTGCTTTAGGACAGAGGTAATCACTCCCTCTTTCAATGAAAGGCAGAAGCCATCAGAGAGAAGGGGATATTTAGAAATAAAGGGAAGCCAACTCTGAGTAGAAGCCAAGTGCTCCACTTCTGGAAAATGACCAGTGGGTAGGTTCAAAGCTTAGTTTAGCCATTTGTGGTACAACCAAAGGTAAATCACTTATCTGCAAAATGGGAATAAAAACTGCAACCCCTTCCCCCAAGGGCTGCTATTAAGATTCAATAAGCTAACAGACATATAAGCTATGTGCAGCAGTGTCGAGATAAGGGCCAACCGCTATCTTTGTGAAAATTGTGCTGGGTTCCCTCCCCTTTGGGGCAGTCTGCAGCAGTGGGAGAGAACTTACCCAGGTTCTCTGCCTTGTAGGTTATCTTGCTGGGCTGGCAGAAGGGCAACGAGTAGTATTCGTAAGGCAGCTGAGTTCGAGAGCTGGTGAGCTTCACAGCCTGGTAGGAGAAGAGAGGCTATTATTCCTCAACCCAGCAGAAACCAAGACAATTGCTCCAAGAACCCTCCCGGCAGCCACACATATTCAGTACACTTGGTGGTATCATCCACCAGGCAAACTAAATGTAGCAGACACGACCACAATCCACTATGGTGTCTACGACTCTAGATTTTTTCACTTTTCAAAAGATTTAGGCCATAGTACAGATTTAGTTTAAAAATCACAACTAATCTAAGACACTAAGAGTCTTGACTATGTTACTATCCTTTGACATGATCATTTCATTCTGGGACTCTTTCCTAAAGAAATATTCCAGATGAGATAAAAAGCCCCTAGGAACAAAGAGGTCACTCCTTATTCATTACCAGGTGGCTCTCCCCTGCCTCAAACTTTCACCCCACTATTCTTCTCTGTCCCCATCTGATGACTAAGCATTTGGACTCAGTTTGAACGCCCTCATCTGTGAGCCCTTCCCTAATTATTCCACCTAAAGGAACTCCCCATCATTTCCAGTTCTAACCCTCTCAGTTTCCTTTACAATGTGGCAAATAAAATGCAATGATTCTGTTTATAAGGTTTAAAAAAAATTAGTCTCTCCCACTAGAGGCTAAGATTTAAGTTCCAGGAGGGCAAGAACCACAGGTGTTTTCCCTTATGCCTTAGGAATACACTTGGTGTACCTAAGGAAGAGTAGATGCTCACTAAATATCTGCTAAACGAGAGAACCAATCAATAAGCCATGACAGAGTCATTCAATTCAACATCGTACAGCCACTGAGAAGGAGGTATAAGATGATGAAGGAACGTGTACAGGAAATGATGCAAGCACACAGAATACAGCTTCAGAAACAGCAGCAGTCACAGAAAACCCAAACCACAGATAAGGGAACCGTCAAAAATGTAGCAAACAAAATTTTAATCTAACTAAAATTATCTTCACAATTTAGAAGCTAACCACCATTCCTCACACCATCTAAAAGTATAAATAATTTTTAGAATTCTAGGTCTATTATTTAAAACCTTGCTTTGGAATTAGGCATGTCTTTGGACTCTGGATAGGCGATGTGGCATGCACACTGCAGGTTTCACAACACCCCAGCTGTGTCTGCAGAAGTACCGCATGGTGCATGACTATTTGTGTGGAGAAATGCAAAAACACTCATGCTAAGTGGGATAAATGATGTGAATAAGTAGCTTCATGTTAGCTGAGGTCAGCTCTTGCCTCCAGTGAGCTTAGAAAAACCTTGGGTTTCAGAGCTTTTTGGATGTCAGATTGAGGGGACTGAGGACTTCTATTAAGCATATCATGAATTAAAGAAAAATGGCGAAAAAGTTATTCTCATAACAATTTTCTATCTCTTGGTATTCTCTCTCTGGACAATTAGGAAAACATCTGCATTACAAAGAGATGAATCTCACCTTTATGTTCTCTCTTCCCACCCAAAATGTCCACTCTTACATCCCCTGCTTGGCAGGACTGGAGGCCAGAACACCCCTGTACCCACCATGCCATAAACTTTGCTCTGGAGGGGGCTTTTGGCAGAGGTCAAAAGTGGGAGAAAATACTGCAGTGGTAAAGAGATGGGGCCTGAAATTCATTCTGCATATTTCTTAAACACGGGATCTTAGGAAATTGGGTCATTTGCCTGGGCCTTGGTTTTCTTATCTGTAAAATGTACACAAAATCTGTAAAACAGAATTTGCCAAAGATCATTCTTAGGTAGGGGGCATCCTGAGCTAAGCCAGGCCCAATGTCTGGCATGTAAATGTCATTTCATTGTTTCCTCAAGATACCAGTCTGACTGCCCAGAAAGAGACGCTTACAATATATGAACAATATGAGCAGATGCTATGAGTTCCAGAGCAAAGCTGGAAACTGAGAGGGGGACGGGGTAGATGAAAGAGGAAGGCAGAGAAGAGAGAGGCAAGTGGAGTGAGACAGAGATAGAGAAGGACATGGGCACACACACGAGAAAGAGAGAGAGAGAGAGAGAGAGAGAGAGAGAGAGGAGATAAAAGAGACCTGCAGGAATCAATCATGCAGAGAGAAACACAGAAGCAGAAGCACAGAGAGGTCACTCACAAAGGAGAGCCAGAGACACAGAGACAGAGATGAAGAGGCAAGGCGGCAGAATTCCTGGAATGCAGGCTCCCGAGGGCACTCTACTTCAGGCCACGGAGCACGAGAGAGCTCTCTTTTTCTCAGGGTAAATGGCAGTCATCTGTGTGCTCTGTAACCACAGGGCGAACACCAACAGCTCACCACAGTACTCCAGCCTGGCTGCCAGCAGAGGCTCCAACATGCAGGAACATACCTTAATTTCTACAGGGTCGTTCTGGTGGAAGTTGATAGGTGCGACCCCAGGGACGTAGAAGGCGTTTGTTTCACACTTGAGAGAGAGAAGTAGCAGGGACCACGGCAACCAAACCTGTTCAGAAGAAGGCCACAGTTGGAATGGGGGAAAGTGAACTTTCTCCTAGAGCAGATCATACCAGGCTACCTGCATGCCTGCTTCCAATCAGACAGCGTCACTTCCCCTTTGGGAAGCCTAGACCCCTGTAAATGTAGTCTCCCAAATCCCTGATAGTGGGCATGTAGAGGCTGAGGGAATACTTGAGCCCAAGAGTTTGAGGAGAGCCTGGACAACATAGTGAAACCCTGTCTCTTAAAACAAAACAGAAAACTAAATGCCTAGGAGTGCTAAAAATGATTCTGCACCTCTGGAAATAGGCCATAAAATGGATCAGGTAATTAACATCAGGCAACACTGTCATACAGGGGCCACACCTCCCTGCTTCTGGATCAGTTTTTTTTTTGTTGTTGTTGTTACTAGGGATTGAACCCAGGTGCACATAACCCCTGAACCACATCCCCAGCTGACCCCTTTTTTGGAGGCAGGGCCATACTAAATTGCTGAGATTGGCTTTGAATTTGTGATCCTCCTGCCTCAGCCTCCTCCCAAGCTACTGGGATTACAGGCATGTGCCACTGTGCCTGGCCTAGATCACTGTTCTTTTAACCATTTCATAGTGTACCACTCTCTGCTACAGCTCATAGGAAGTAAAGCTCCATAACGCCCCAATGATTCCCACTTCTCTTTGTATCAACAACCTCTCTTTGTCAGGATGCTCCTATGTTACCATTTTCCCATGAGTCTTCTCCAAAAACAGAACTGGACTCATCACCTCCTACCCTCTTGCTTTCCCTTGACAGCAAGCCCTTCTCCAAGCCTCAGGGCCTTCACCTTATTGCTTTTCCACCAGAAGGCCTCTCTAACATAGCTGCATGGCTCACTCTTTCTTTATATCATTGATGTCTCTCAAATGTCATGTCCTCAGACAAGACTTCATTGATGATTCTATCTAAAATAGCATCGTTAGGGCTCCCATGATCCATTTCCCTAGTCCCTTTAGTCTACTTCTCTAGTCTACTTTATTACTATTCCTGGATTGATCTATTTGGCATGGATGATACAGATTTGTTTGTATATTACACGTCCCTCCACTTGGATGTAACCTGAGGGAGAGGGGCTGTCTCCAGTACCACAAACAGTGCATGGCATAGAGCAGGCACTCAGTAAATATCTGCATGCACGAGATGCACCTGGGAATCCAAGACAAGCAAGACCAATTTCTGACCTCAACAATTCTGCCCATCAAATCTTTTCTTTCCCTTCATTAATATTAGCACTTCACACATTCCAGGAACTAGAAGAGCTTCCTCCTTCTGCTCCCTCTGCCTGGTCTGAACAAGGAATTTTCATCACCCACACACCTGAATCACCAACTCGACTGTGTTTCTGCACCTGCCTTCTCCTTCTACCCTTTACTGCTACTCTATTTCAGATGCTTGTTTCCTGCCACCCGACACTGGCTGCAGCTTCCTCATCACCTTGCTGTGGCAGCCCCTCCATCCACCAAGTTACTCCAAGCACCCAAAGACACACTCATGATTCTTTCTGAAGCCCAGTTTTGCAAGCAGTCACTGACTGCCACAAGCACACTCATCTGTGTCTTTATCTGGACTATAAGTGGAAAAAAGATGGCTTCAGAAGTTTAAGATTCTAGCTGGGGGCAATGGTACATGCCTGGAGTCCCAGCTACTTGGGAGGCTGGGTCAGAAGGATCACCTGAGCCCAGGATTTTGAGGTCAGCCTGTGCAACAAAGACAGTTTTGTCTCAAAGACAAAAAAACTAAGGTCCAGAGTTCAGTGTACTTTCTGGAGATACACAGCTTGGTCAAAGTCTTAAAAAGCACTGGACACGGTGGTGCATGCCTGTAAACCCAGTGGCTTGCAAGGCTGAGGATCTAAGCAACTTTGTGAGAACCTGTCTCAAAATAAAAAATAAAAAGGGCTAGCCAGGCACGGTGGCGCACGCCTGTAATCCCAGCGACTCGGGAGGCTGAGGCAGGAGGATTGCAAGTTCAAATCCAGCCTCAGCAACATAGCAAGGCCCTAAGCAACTCAGTGAGACCCTGTCTCTAAAATAGGGCTGGGGATGTGGCTCAGTGGTCAAGTGCCCCTGAGTTCAATCCCCAGTTAAAAAAAAAAAAAAAAAAAGAAAACCAAAAGGGCTGAGGATGTGGCTTGGTGGTCAAGCACCTCTGGGTTCAATCCTCAGTTTAAAAGCAATATATCCAGTGTTTCTTTTCTGGTTTGTTGTAAACTTTTATTAGTATCTAATACCATTATGACATAAAAGTTTGACTCTGAGAAAAATAGCAACAATGGCCAAGATAGGTATATTGTATTTGGTAGTCAGAAAGTAGGTAGAATAAGGGGAACAGGAACATCTTTAAAAAAAAAGATAGAAAATTGCATCCTGGGGCAGAATTCCACACTGGAAGCCACACACACACACACACACACACACACGCACTTGGGACTGAACCCAGGGGTGCTCTACCACTGTGCTACATGCCCTGTTCTTTTTATTTTTTATTCGAGTCAGGGTCTTGCTAAGTTGCTAAGGCTGGCCTGGAATTTTTGATCCTCCTGCCTCAATCTCCTGAGCCCTGGGATTTCACGTATTGCTCCTGGTCCTACCTTTAATTTTTAAATAATTTTAGATTTACAGAAGAATTGTGAAGACACCAGAGAGTTCCCATATTACTCCTCACTTGGTTTCCCCTAATGTTAACATCGTTTATATCAAGGGTAAGTAAAGCTATTAAGAAATAACCAGCCTACATATTTTTTGAAAAAGTAAAACTTATTCAATGAATAATTCAAATAGTATGCATGGGTATACTGGGAAAAATAAATTTTCCTCCCATTCCAGCTACCCAGGGACAACTACTACTGTCAATTCTTTGAAATCCCTCCAGAAGCACCCTACGTATATAGGAAGGGAAGGTGTTCAGCACAGGCTTGCCTTGAACACAACAAACCGGTTTTATTCTATCTGGACAGTAAAGGAAACCCTAGTTTCAATGGAAAGCTGAAGCCACCTGAAGATTCCAGTCCTCCCTTTTGGAACCTTTGCGAACACTCACTTGTTAGCTGTTAGAATGCTAGTGTTTCATATGAGAAATAAACAATGTTCTCCTTTTCCCTCTAATTCCCCTCTATACCTGAATTCTAGGTAGCCAAGATATAAGGAAGACAAATCCTATGCTACTGGCATAAACTGCCATTCAAAAGTTGCTTAGAAAACTAAATTTTTGAAAATGCAGAAACATTTGTCACACAAAGACACTACTAGCAAACTAGTTCATCTATTAGGAAGGATCAAGAGAGGAAAAAAATGACAATATCTCCGTAATAAACTAGAGTTTGTGAGCTGGGCGCAGTGGCACACACCTGTAATCTCAGAGGCTCAGGAGGCTGAGGCAGGAGGATCTCAAGTTCAAAGCTAGCCCCATCAACTTAGCAAGACCCTAAGAAACTTAGTGAGACTATGTCTCAAAGTAAAATACAAAAAGGGCTGTGGCTGTGGCTCAGGGTTAAGTGTCCCTCGGTTCAATCCCCAGTGCCTGCCTACCTACCTACCTACCTACCTACCTACATACATAAATAGACAAATCAATCAATAAATAAACTGGTCCTTGAATACTTAAAATTGGCAACCAAAAGCAATTCAGAAATTCAGTTTAGAATTATAACTAATCATTACACCCATGAGAGAATGGCAGTTATTAGGGTTTTTTGGGGGGGTGGGCGGGTGGGTACTAAAGATCGAACCCAGGAGCACTTTACCACTGAAGTCACATTCCTAGCCCTTTTTCTTTCTTTCTTTCTTTTTCTTTTTTTTTTTTGGAACGGGGATTGAACTCAGGGGCACTTGGCCACTGAGCCACATCCACAGCCCTATTTTGTATTTTATTTAGAGACAGGGTCTCACTGAGTTGCTTAGGGCCTCGCTAAGTTGCTGAGGCTGGCTCTGAACTCGAGATCCTCCTGACTCAGCCTCCCAAGTTGCTTGGATTACAGGCGTGCGCTACCACGCCTGGCCACACACACAGGTTTAATACTGTGGTTCTTAGTCTTTCCTGTTTCCCTTGAAAATCTGATTAAAAAAAAAATAATTCTGCCAGGCACAGTGGCAATGCCTGTAATCTCAGCTAATTCAGGAGGATCACAAGTATGAGGCTAGCCCCAAAACTTAGTGAGGCCCTAAGCAATTTAACAAGACTGGTCTCAAAATAAGAAATAAAAAGGGCTGGTAAAGCGCCTCTGGGTTCAATCCCCAGTACAAAACAAACAAACAATTAAAAAACAAAAACCAAAAAACCTCACATCATTTAAGGAGTTGTTGACACCTCCTACCTTTCCACTTGTATAAACTCCCAGGGTGAAAATCTCTGAGAACATCGTCTCTACACCTGACGTTGAGGATGGTGGTTCTCTGCCCTGCACATTTCAGAGTAACCTGGGGAGTTTTAAGAACTACATGCCAAGCCAGGCCCAGTGGCATATACCTATAATACCAGTTTTTTGGAGGCTAAGGCAGGAGGATCACAAGTTTGAGACCTCAGCTTGAGCAACTTAAAGAGATCCTTCCTCAAAATTAAAAATAAATAAATAAACATACATATATATATTTTTTAAATGGCTAGGGACACAGCTGTGGTAAAGCACTTGCTTAGCATGTGTGAAGTCCTGGGTTCAATTCCAGTACTGGGATAGATAGATAAATAAATAAATAAATAAATAAATAAATAACTACCCATGCCAAAGCCTCATCCAAGATTACTGGTCATCATGACCAACAAAAAGTCAGAATCTTTGAGAGATAGGACCTGGTCTTTAGCATTTTTAAAGGATCACTATTCTTACTACTCAAAGTGAGATCTTTGGAGAATAGTATTACCATTTTCTGGAAGCTTATTAAAAATACCAAAACTTAAGGCCCTACCCTTGGACTTGAACCAGAATCTACATTTTAGCACACTGTCCAAGTTAAAGGACCACCACTCTAGATGATCCCAATGCAGATAGGGTCAAGAACCACTGCTTAGGTGGCAGTGTCTACCCTAGGTGATAACACATCCCTTGGAAGGGAGGTGCTGGGGTTTTATTTCTCTTTGGCCAGGTTTTAAACTACATCCTGACAATCAATAAGGAGGTGGTTATCATATATTGGGCAAAGTACTGAGCCTGGGGCCCCAAAACATGAACAGAGAATTGAACCTTATCCTTCAGCTCGTGGCTATGGGCCATCAACTTTGCTTGGTGCTGGTGCCCTTACTTATCAGGATGGATTCATGCAGAAGTGGGGCTGAAACACCACTGCCCTTCTATGTGAGACATTATGATCATTATTTCTCACTAACCAAAAGGATGTGTTCTGAATTTCCCCTCCTAAGAAGCCCGACACCAGACCTTTTAGACTTATCTGATAAGTGATTTGAAGCGGGGGCAGAGGATTACAATCTCCGTGTTATCAAGCCAATTAAATCTAAGAAGTTACTTCAGTTCTACCTTCTTTGGAAACAGAATCTTCCAGACTTAGATGAGAGACACTGCTCTGGGGAACTCAAGGGCTCTCTGAGGGTTCAAGTTGCAGAGGAATGAAAACCAAATCCTCCAATACATTTTTGTTCCAAAGTCTTAGACAAATGGAGCAAGTTTACACATGTAGAACAAAAACAAACAAAAGAATACTCCTCACCTTAGGGGGAAGACACACCAAGAACAAACAGGAAGACAGTCACTGAGCAAGTACAAGGCACTGTGGCAGACATGGTAACTCCAATTATCATACCTAGTCCTGCCTGGTGCTAAGCCCTTTATACACACTAATTTGTCACATCCTTACAACTACCTGTAGATTTTTGCCACCATTTTGTAGAGAATTGCTAGTTAACATGAGTCAGAGATTAATAACTCGCCCAAGGTCATCCAGCCAGAATGTGGAGAGACAGGTATGCTTTTTTTTTTTTTAAATTTACTTATTGATTCATTGAACACAAATGGAGTACAGCTATTGTTTCACTGGTTGTACACAAAGTAGAGTCACCCCATCTGTGCGTTCATGCATGTACACAGGGCAATGGTATCTGTCACACTTTCTGTTATTATTTTACCCCCCAACCTACCCCTACCCCTCCTTCCCTCTATGCTATCTATCCTACCTCCATTCTTGCCACCCTTCCCCCCCGCATTATGCATCATCATTCATTTATCAGAGAGACCATTCGGCCTTTGGATTTTTGGGATTGGCTGATCTCACTTAGCATAACAGTCTCCAACATCATCCATTTACCTACAAATGCCATAATTTTATTCTTCTTTATGGCTGAGTAATATTCCATTGTGTATATACACCACAGTTTCTTTATCCATTCATCTACTGAAGGGCATCTAGGTTGATTCCATAATCTAGCTGTTGTGAATTGAGCAGCTATGAACATTGATGTGGCTGCACAGGTATGCTTTTTTGAGACAGGTGAATTGTAATATAAAATGAGAATGTAATGATGCTGCTGATAACAATGGCAGCTAACATTTACTCCACACCAATGATGTGTCAGGCACATAGTCAGTTCTAAGTTCTTTTCATGTTAACAACTAATCATCACAACAATTCTATCAGGTAGAGACTCATTCCCAATTCACAGATGAGATAACTGAGGTTCAGAGGTGACCAATATTAGATGAGCCAGGGTTTGTACCTAGGCAGTTTGAGCCCAAAGTCCATGTTCTAACCAGTATAGGAATGACTTCTCCAATTATTTATTGACCACCTACTATGTGTCAGGTATTACCATGTGAGCAGTCTCACAGAACACATGCCTACAAGGAGCTTTTAGCCAACTGGAGACAGAAACAAGACACCAGTCAATCCCACTAGGTGTCAATGCTATTAGCTGGTTAAGAGGCTAGGAATTATTGTGGAGTATTCAGCGACCCTCTGAGTCTTAGGGGTTAGGGGAAGGCAGGCATAGAGAAGAATTCAAGTCTATTTAAGGCCTGAAAGGAAAGGGGAGGGAAGGGAGAAGTGTTCCAGGAAGAGAAAAACACAGGTAACAAAGGCTTGGTGGCAACTGGGAGTTTCCGGCAGGTGAACTCTAGGCTGTACTCCTTAAACTTTACTGTGTGGGCAAATTACCCAGCAACCGTGTTAAAATGCAGACTCTGATTTAGTAGATCTGGGGTGGGGCCTGAGCTTCTGCATCTCTAATGAGCTCTTAGGCAATGACAATATTTTTTGGTGTACGGATATACTTTTAAATAATCTTGATGGAAAGTTTTTTAAGAAAAAAAAATCTAGAGGCTAAAGATAGAGAACATATAAAGGAAGAAAATTAAATAAAAAGTACACACCACAAAGAAATTTAAAAAATGGTTTGGATAAAAACATTTACAGCACACAGGATAAAAGACTAATTTCTTCAAAATACCAACAACTCTTATAATTAATGAAGGATAAATAACTTGTAACTCAAAAGAATATAAATAGCCAGTTTGAAACAAAAAGTTCAAATAGCTAAACACAAAATGATGCTTAACATCATTCATAATTTTAGCTTCCGGGATCAGACAAGATTGGGCGCATTCAGGGTGGTATGGCCATTCATAATTTTAAAAATCCAAGTCAAAATAATGACATCTCAATTTTAACCTATTAGAGTCACAAAGTTTTAAAGTGCCTGAGTGCACGAGATATAGGTCGACTGGCACAGTCTTTGGGGAGAGCAAGTTAGTAATGTATACTAACTTAAATGGAAGGTAGGACGATTACTGAAGGACTGCCACTGTGAGTCATTAAGGAGAAAAAGACTCTGATGCTCAGTAGTTTATGTACAGCCTGGTCTCAATTGTTTGAATAGTATTTTTTTTTTTTGGTGTTTTTTTGTTTTTGTTTTTGTTTTTTTTGGTACCAGGGATTGAACCCAGGGGTACTTACCACTGAGCCACATCCCCAGCCCTGTTTATATTTTATTTAGAGACAGCGTCTCACTGAGCTGCTTAGGGCCTTGCTAAGTTGCTGAGCCTGACTTTCAACTCATGATCCTCCTGACTCAGCCTCCTGAGCCTCTGGGATTACAGACCTGTACCACCAAAGCCTGACAAAGACATCACAAGAAAAGGAAGCTATAAATATCTATCATGAACATAGTAAAAATATCCTGACCAAGAAACTGGCAAACTGAAACAGCAACATATAAAAAGGTCTATATATCATGACCAAGTGGGATTTATCCAAGGAATGACAGATTAATACAATATGCCATACAAATAGTACAAAAGACAAACCACACTTAACAAAATCCACACTTAACAAAATCCAACACATAGCCATCATAAAACTCAACAAACCAGGGACCTTCTTCACTCAGATAAAGGGTTACTATGAAAAACTCACAGCTGACATCATACTTAATGGTGAATGACTAAAGGTTAGGTTCCTCTACGATCAGGCAGATGTCCACTGGCAACATCTCTTTTCAACACTATACTATTAGCCAGTACACACAAGCAAATAAATTAATTAAAAATTAAAGGCAACTAGATTAAAAATAAGTAAAAAGTGCTTTTACGTGCACATCACATGATTGTGTATTTAGAAAATCCAAAGGAATCACAAAATAATTAACTAGAACTAATAAACAACTTGAGGAAGTTCACAGGCCATCAGATCAATCTATAAAAAATTAACTCTATTTCCACATACTAGCAACAACCAACCTGAAAAATAAAAATAAAATAGAATTCTACTTAGTATCAAAAAGAATAATTAAGAATAGATTTTTAAGAAGGACTTGTACACTGAAAATTACAAAACATTGCTAACAGAAATTAAAGAAGATCTGAATAACTGAAAATACTCCAATGTTTATGGATTGGAAGACTCAATATTGTAGGATAGAAATTCTGCTCACATTGATCTACAGATTCAGCAAGATCCCTATCAAAATCTCAACAGGTTTTCTTATAGAAACTGACAATCTGACCCTTAATATATATAGGATCAGAAAGGACCCAGTACATCCAAAACAACTCTGAAAATCAAACTGGAGGATTGATATTGTCCAATTTCTAAATATTATAAAGCACAATAATAAAGACAGTATGGTAAGCATAGCCATACATGTCAATGAAACAAAAAGTAAATTCTAGAAATAAATCTTTACATTTATAATAAAATGATTTCCAACAAAGGTGCTGAGGCAATTCAATAGAACAGTCTTTTCAACAAATGGTTATGTTATAGTTTGGAGCCAAAATGTCCCCCAAAGGCTCATGTTCCCAAAGAGCTTTGTTCCCAGCAATGTTCACAGGTGGGGCTTTTGTGAAGTAATTAGATCATAAGGGCTTTAGACTCATCAATGGATTAATCCACTGATGGATTCACAGCTAAACAGACTATTAAGAAGTGGTGGGGGCGCACGCCTGTAATCCAAGCGACTTGGGAGGCTGAGTCAGGAGGATCATGAATTCAAAGCCAGCCTCAGCAACTTAGCGAGGCCCTTAGCAACTCAGTGAGACCCTGTCTCTAAATAAAATACAAAACAGGGCTGGGGATGTGGCTCAGTGGCTGAGTGTCCCTGAGTTCAATCCCTGGTTCAAAAAAAAAAAAAAAAAAGAAGTGGGAGTTACAGACGGTAGTACCTACTTGAAGGTAGTGGGTTCTTTGGAGTATGCCCTTGGGAACTATATCTTGTCCTTAACCCTTTTCTCTTTTCCTCTCTACTTTCCACTTGTCATGGAGTGAGCAGCTCTCTGCTAAGCTACATGCTTTCAGTCATGATGCTATGCCTTACCACAGGCCAAGAAATAACGGAGCCAACAAACCATGGACTGCAACCTCTGAAACTGTGAGCCAAAATAAATCTTTTCTCTTTTGTTTTTCTCAGGTATTTTGTCACAGCAATGAAAAGCTAACATGGTACTTAGACTATTGGATAGTCGTGTGTAAAGGAACCTCACCATACATAAAAAATGAACTGGGCATGGTAGTGCACACCTGTAATCCCAACTACTTAGGAGGCTGAGGCTGGAAGAGCCCAAGTTCAAGGTCAGCCTCAGCAATTCAGTGAAACACAGTTTCAAAAAAAAAAAAAAAAAAAAAAAGAGGTTAGGGATGTGGTTCAGTGGTAGAGGGCCTCTAGGTTCAATTCCCAGTACCACAAAAACAAACAAAAACAACCTCAAAATGAACCACAGACCTAAATAGAAAAGCCTAAACCCCCCAAATCTCTAGAAGAGAAAGGAGAAAACCTGTGTGGATTAGGCAAAGATGTCTTAGATATGTCACCAACAGCATAATTAATTTAAAAAATTAGGGCTGGGGATATAGTTGGTAGAGTGCTTCCTGTGCAAGCCCTGCGTTCAATCCCCAGCACTGTAAAAAAAAAAAATTAATAAATAGCTGGGCACAGTGGTGCATGCCTATAATCCCAGCAGCTCGGGAAGCCAAAGAACGAGAATTGCGAATTCAAAACCAGCCTCAGCAACTTAGCAAGACCCTATATCTAAATAAAATATAAAAAAGGGCTGGGAATGTGGCTCAGTGTTTAAGCACCTCTGGGTTCAATCTGGGGTACCAAAAAGAAAAAAAAAAATCTAGATCTCATTAAAAAAACAAAACAAAACAAAACAAAACAAAACAAAAACAACTTACACTTTCAAAGATACCATTAAGAAAAAGAAAAGACAGGCCACAGACTAGGGGGACAATCTTTGCAAATCATTTATATAACAAAGGATTTATATGTAGAACATATAAAGAACTCTTGTAATTTAGTAAGACAACAAACAATCCAATTAAAAAAACAGGTGAAAGCTGAGGGTGTAATTCAGGGGTAAAGTACTTGTCCAGCAGGGGGGAGGCCCTGGGTTCAACCCCCAGTACCTCTAACCAAAAGAAGCAAAAGATTTGTATAGACATGGTACAAGAGAAGATATATGAATGGCTATTAAGCGCATAAGATGTTTAGCTGGATATGGTGGCCTGTAATCCCAGCTACTCAGGAGGCTGAGACATGAAGATTGCAAGTTTGAGGCCAGTCTGAGCAACTCAGCAAGACCCTGCCTCAAAATAAAAATAAGTAAACAAAGGGTGGGGACATAGTTTGATGGTAGAGCACCCCTGGATTCAATTCCCAGTACTGCAAAAAAAAAAAAAAAAAAAAGGTTTACTCTCATTTGTCATTGGGGAAATGCAAACCAAAACCGCAGTGAGGTAACCACACACACGCTAGAATGACTCAACTTAGAAATACAGACAAGAAGCATGGACCAAGACGTGGAGAAATGAATCCTCATGTATTGTTGGTGGCAATGTAAAATGGCAGACACTTTGGAAAGTTTGGTAGCATCTTAAAAAGTTAAATTTACCATACTAGCCAGCATTTCCAACTCTAGGCATTTATCCAAAAGAAAAATATATGTCCAGACAAAGACCTGTATGTGAATGCTCAGAGCAACTTTAATCACCATATAGTAGTCCCCCTCATATACGGTTTCACTTTCCAGCTTCAGTTACCTACAGCCAACCAACGTCTGAAAATATTACATGAAAAATTCCAGAAATAATCAATGCATAGGTTTTAAATAACTTTCATTACAGCATAGTGTTATAATTGCTCTATTTTGTTATTAGTTATTTTTATTCTCTTACTATGTCTAGTTAATAAATTGAACTTTATCATAGATGTGCATGTATAGGGAAAAACAGTATGTATAGAGTTCAGTACTAAATGTGGTATCCACTTGGGGACATCAGAATATGTCTCCTCAGATGGGGGAGGGGACTGTCGTAGTTCATAACTGGAAACCATCCAAAGGCCCGTCAGTAATGGAGAAAAAAAATGTAGCATCTCCACACAATGGGATATTATTCAGCAATTTAAAAAAAACAACTACTAATACATATTAAAACATGGATAAACCTCAAAAACATTATACTAAGTAAAAGAAGCAGATGCAAAAATCTACGCCATGATTCTGCTTCCATGAAATTCCCAGAAATGGAAATCTACAGACAGGAAGCAGATCAGTTGTTGGCTGGCTACGGAAGCAGGGTTGACTGTAAAGAAATTTGGGGTAATAGAAATGTTCTAAAACATCGTGTCATTGTGGTGATAGCTGCAGAAGTCTACATTTACTGAAGTTCAATGGGTGATTTTACGGTATAAAATTATGCTTCATAAATCTGAAGAAAAAATACTTAGCTGGGGGAGGTACAGATGAAACTAGTTTAGCAATATAGCGTAAGCATTGAAGCTGGGGATGCATTATGGGGATTATTATTTCTTCTATTTTGCTTATATTAGAGATTTGTATAACAAAAGTTTAAAAAAGTAGTCACATGCATAAAAATGTTCTGGAAAGATATTTTAAAAATCAAAAACTACCTCTGATGAATGGTTTATAGGTAACTCAGTGACTTTCATGTTTTTTTAAAAAATTGACAAAGTTATATGTATTTATTATCACAATGTGTTTTTATATTTTTATAGTTTTTATACTTTTTTTCCATGTACATGGGTCACTCATATTCAAAATAAATACATTTATATTTTAAGAAGGGAAGGAAATGGGTTGCCTCTGAATAGTGACAAGTAAGAGATAAAAAGGAAAAAGGAAAAAGGAAAGGAAAGGAAAAGGAAAGGAAAAGGGAAAGGAAAGGAAAGGAAAGGAAAGGAAAGGAAAAGGGAAAGGGAAAGGGAAAGGAAAGGAAAGGAAAGAAAAGGAAAGAAAAGGAAAGGGGAAAGGAAGGAAGGAAGGAAGGAAGGAAGGAAGGAAGAAAAAGAAAGAAAGGAAGGAAGGAAGGAAGGAAGGAAGGAAGGAAGGAAGGAAGGAAGGAAAATGCAGAAAAGATTCTGCCACCAGGTTTGTGGGTAACAGACTGATCAGCAATTCTTAACCTCAGGGAGTACCACAAACCCCTCTGAGAATCTTACAGGAGCTACAGACCCTGCTCGCAGCAGGGGAAACGTTCCAATGTACAGAATATAACATACGATTCCAGAAGAATCAGGGCCATAGAAGCTTATGGGCCTTTGATAAGACTGCCATACCACATGCTGTTCCAACTATGACTCCATTATTCTCTGTAGCCCTGATGGCCGGACAGAAGAAGACTGACCCACGGCTCACTTCTGTACAGAAGCTAAAGTAGCAAAGTGCTTGCTTCTTGGGAAATTCCTCTGTATTTTTCTCCCATCTGAGGTTCAGTATGAAGTCAGTTATGTATTTAGCAAACATCTTTTGCATGTTCAGAGTCATGAAATGAGGGGGAGTCCTAAGAGATGTGAACCGGCCCATTCAATGTCACTTTGCTTTACTTGGTTTCCAAGTCACCAGACCACAAAGGCAGCTTGTCAGAGAACAAGGTGATGGCAATCTAGAAGCCCTCTGAGTGGTAATCATACACTCCATCACTGGCAAAGATACGGGTGACCTGAAAAGTTATAGAGCTCAAGAGACCCAAGAATCAAGGTCTTTCCTTCCCTGTCTTTTATTCTTGGGGGTTGGACAATCAGAAAAACCCTACAAATGGCAAACCAAGGAAGGGCTGCTGGGACAAAAAAGCACCCCTCACCCTCCAAATTTTGCTCCACCCAGTTTTAAAGGTGTGAACAATTAACTTCTCCCAAAGAAAATAGGAAGTTTCCCCTGAGAACTGAAAACAATTTCATTCACTCACATTGCTCTGTGACCGAAGACAACCTTTTCTCTTCCGGAGCCCTCTGCCTTGCAATCTCCTTTCTCCTCAACAGCATCACCTAGCCATACAGCCCGGCCAATCTCAACAGCGGTTCCTGTTCCTTCCATGCCTTTCCTGCTGCAAAAGCAGCACCTTCCTCACAGGAGGCTAGATTCTTCTTTTTCTTTCTTAAAGACAGTCACCTTGTTAAGACCATATCAGTAACTGCTCCTAGATTAATGAAAAAGAAAGAGAAAGGAGGGAAAGGGAAGGGAGGGAAGAAAGAAGAAAAGGAAGGGGAAAAAAGGCTTTGGGGGCAGTTTGCCAACAGCTAAATGAAATCCATTACCCACTCAGTTAGAACTCACTAAGAATTCAACCACACGAATGCAGGTTAATGACAGCGAAAGAACACTTACCAGGAAGCCCCATGGAGCTAAAGGACTCACAGAGAAAAATAATACAAAAACACCCAGAACCAAATTAGCCACTGGGGACTCTGAAAATGTAGCCTTTATTTCAGGGCCAGTAGATACAGAAGAGTCGAACACACAAAAGGACAAAAACTTACTGGGGAAAAGGGAAGATCCGGGTAAATCCAGGTGAAACTAACCATCCTCACAGAGCAAAAGGCAGCCAGAAATATACTGCCCTTCCTCCTGTCCTGGGACTCAGACCACAGCACTCCTAGCTTAGAGAGCACCCTCCGCACCATTTCAAACCTGGAGTACAAATGCAGAGCGCCCTCCTGGTGCCAGGCACTTTCATGTTTCATTCCCATGTCACAACATAGGACAACAAGGGTTGTCACAACAACCCTTTTGAGCAGAGCATCATCCCAATTCAAAAATAAGAAAATTGATTCAATATGAGATGATGGAAAAAGTCTGGATATGGAAGTGGTGATGGATGCATAACATTGTGTCTAAAACGGTAAGCCTCAGCCTCTCTCTCACATATGTACAAACACACACACAAGATTAAGACGAAACAAGGTAATAGGCATAAAGAGGCAAATAGTTTGACCAAAGTCACAAAAGTAATCAGAGTATCAAGAGCTGGAATTCTAGCCCAACCCTGAGACAGGGATTTCCAACCCTGAGAGCTGTTTCACGTGTCAGGCATAGGTAAGAAATCATGTTAGACTGGCACAGAGGAAGCAATGAGGAGAAATGAGATGGAACTGAGAAGTCCTGGGTGTCCCCATCCATGCTCCATTTGGGAAAGAGTGGTGTCAGCAAATGGTTCAGGGATCAAAGCAGGTTTGGAGGTAGGTGGCTCCTGTTATTCATCTGTGGCCAGATGGCCCTGCTTATCCTGGGTCCTTCCCACTAAGCTGCCAGTGTCCAGAGATCAAAACTCAACCTTCTCCAACATTCTGCAACCTGCCAAGATCAAAGGGGAACTTTTGTCCAAGTTGTAAAAGAGAAACCAAGAGGCAGCTAGTGCTGTCTCTCCCTCCTCTGTACTCTTGGGGATTAAGGGCACTCCTCTAAAGGGACTCTCAGGGGAACACACTTAACCAAGGCCTGGTTGCAGCACCGTCTCTCACACTTCACAGTGGCTCCTACGGCCTGTGCCAGCTGGGGTGACTGGACAGCAGACAGACACACAACCAACACAAGACAGCCTGGAGAGACCACAGGGCCATGAAAAAAAAATCTGATTTTGCAGGCATATTAGCAGGAACGTCACCTTAAAGGCAAGTGTCCTAGACCACAGAATTTTAGCTTGTAATTTAGAAATCATAAAGTTTGAATTTTAATTTCACCTATGACATATTGGAAAACAGACCAAGACAGCCTACATAATTTGTCCAGGGTACACAGAGAATGTGACAGTGTTGGGACCAAGCCCAGGCTGACCCTGTGCTCCTTTCTCAATTAGCTAATGCCCAACCATACGTGAGGTCCAGAGGAGACAGCAGCTTCCCCCCACACCATGGCTGGTGGCAGAGGCCAGGCCTCCTGCCTCCTATTTCAGGACTTTCCCATCCACCTGCCCAAGGTTAGTACTAGATTGGGGCGGGGGGCGGGTGGGGGCGCTGGCTAGCACTGCCTCCATCACCTCAAAAGAACTGTGTTGGGGTGTGTGTGTGTGTGTGTGTGTGTGTACTGGCCTCCTGCATACTGGGTAAGTACTCTACCACGGGATACAACCCCAGCCTTTTTTAAATTTTATTTTAAGATAGGGTCTTCCTAAGTTGCCCGGGCTGGTCTTGAATTTGCAATCCTTCTATCTCAGTCTCTCAAATAGCAAAGATTACAAAGGTGTGCCACTGTGCCCAGCTCAAAAGAACCTTGATGTCATTATGTCCACCTCTCTGCCTCTAGACCATATTAAACCCAAGCAATCTCAAAACAGTGTGAAATGAGCCAGCAATTCCACTACTAGGTAAATACCCAAGAAAACTGAAGAAACATTCACACAGGATTGTGCACATGGATATCCACAGCATTATAGTTCAAACGTGGAAACAATTCTAATATTTATCGACTGATTAAAAAAAACCCTGTGGTCTATCCATACAATGGAATATTATTCAGTCATAAAAAGGAATGGAATACTGATATATGCTATAAATGGACAACTGAAAACATAAAAGAAGTCAGCCACAAAAGATCACATATTATAAATTCCCTTATATGAAATGCCCAGAAAAGGCAAATCCATACAGACAGAAAATAAATTAGTGGTTGCTAGGGGCTGCAGGCAGGAAAAGAAGGAGTGACTACTACTGTTTCTTTTTAGAGTGATGAGAACATTCTGGAATAAGACAGTGGTAATAATTGCCCAACACTGAATATACTAAAACCCACTGAATTGTACATTTTAAAAGGGCATGTTTAATAGTATATGAATTAAATGTAAAAAATAAAACTATGATACAAACCAAAACAGTGTGAATGAGAGACAAGTACACACAAGTGAGACAATGTTGAGAAATCTCTAGACCAGAAATGCCTACAAATGTACTCAATGTACATTTCCCAAGGTTCACCAAAATAATATTCCCAAGAGCAGTTTTACATAAAGAATGAGATAGTAGCCTGCTTCTCAATTTAGACCTAGCCAGATCAATTCCATATCCTATAACTTTCTAGGGTAGGACAAGAGGAAGGCAAGAAATTAAAAAGAACTTCAGTTTATAGGGACTACCTTCTCCTATGGTGGGAGAAGTCCTGCCCTGCAGCTTCAGAAAACACCCACTGTGCTAAGAGGGAGCAGCCCAACCCTTGGGGAAGAAGAGCCATTTGCCAAGCTAAAAGAGGGAGGGAAAAGCCCTGTATTCACAATCCTAACTTTCAAAACAAAAGAACAAAGCAAAAACCCTAGCCTGTTCCCATGGCCATTGAAGCCACTAGCTTAGTTCCTCTTTGGTTGTATGACCCGCCTCAGGAACCCAAACACCCCAAATTAGATCCCACACACCCCATCCCCAATGATTGTGAAACAGTCTATTTGTATGAGGATGTGGGGACCATTTGACTTCCGTGTAATAAAGCACTTGACACAGACCAAACTCACATCTGAGACTCCACTTTGCCCGTTACACACATACCCCTTTAACAACACTTCATGCCTTTTCACTACTCACCAAACATGCAGTTTTTCAAATGCACCCTTTAGACTGGCCTCTGGAGTCACTGTGTATATCACACAGTCCATTTTTAAAATCAGTTACAGTTTTCAACATGAAAGTGCAGTACAATATTCCCAGGTGGCATGACAAACACTAAACCATTGTGCTGAGGATAAAATCCAAACTCATTTCCATGGCCTGTCTGCAGCATGAGAATAAGCTGGTTCTCCTAATGTATTGTCCTGGAAGGTTAGGAAGCACAAACAACTTAAGGGAACAATCTATTTCAGAATACAGTCCACAGACTACAAACTGGGCTACAACTCACCCTGATTTTAAGCCTGCTTCTAGGTACACAGTTGTGCTTGCCTCAGTCCAATTTCACCTTGTATCATTTCCTCCTATCCCCACCTATCAACATGCTTCAGCCCCCAATCCTGTGTTCCTCAAATGTGTCAAGTTCTCTATCTTGGTCTTCAGGCTTACCGTTTCCTTCACCTGGAACATTCCCTGCATAGCTGATTCTTCCTGGTCAACCAAGTCTCAACTCATATCTCTTTCTCTGAGAAGACTTCTCTGATCACTCAATCCCAAGCAGTTGTGTCACCAGTCACCCCAATCACTATTACTTCACCTGGCTGTCTTCACAAACCTAACACTATGGGACATTATTTTAAGTATTTAGTTGTTCACTGTCTTGTCTCCTAGACTAGAAAAGCTCCACAAGGATAGGGACCTTAGCTGGGCGTGGTGGCGCACACCTGTAATCCAAGCGACTTGGGAGACTGAGTCAGGAGGATCACGAGTTCAAAGCCAGCCTCAGCAACTTAGTGAGGCCCTAAGCAACTCAGTGAGACCCTGTCTCTAAATAAAAAATACAAAAATAGGGCTGGGGATGTGGCTCAGTGGCCGAGTGTCCCTGAGTTCAATCCCTGGTTCCAAAAAAAAAAAAAAAAAAGGATAGGGACCTTGACCCTCCAATTCACAACTATGCCTCCAGTTCCTGGCACAGAGTAGGCACTCAAATATTTGCTGATCAAATAAATGTGTATCAGAAATACATATTGCTAACTTATAACCTCTTAAAAATCTCTGAACAAGGCAGGAATTTCCCAGTGCAATGCTATAAATGCCACTTTATTGAACTTTTTCCCTATGGTGAGAGGGTGTGACTTCCTGTCAAGTTCTTACACCATCTTTGTTCTGAATGTGGTAAAAGAAAAAAAAAAAAGGGTTTCAACAGTTCACTTGGGATTTTCCCCACTCAAGGTTCAAACTGAAGTCTGAGACCATGGGAACCAGGTAAGGCTGCAAAATCTTTTTTTTTTTTTCCTTTGGTGGTGCTGGGGATCAAACACAGGGCCTTTTGCATGCTAGGGAAGTACAGTACCACTGAGCTACGACACCAGCCACAGGATGTGAAATTTTTTACCTGACAATTGTGATTCTGCATAAGAATCCTTCATCAAATAAACAATAGTAAATTATCAATCAGCTAATGGAAGAAGAAAAAACCATTATCAGTCAATAATCTACTGCTGTCTAGAGAAAACCATCACCAGAAAATTAGAGCAAGAATCTTCCTCTGCTAAAGTCCAAGGTTACATCCTATTCTACAAGTCTTCCTTGTCATTTACTCCCAGGATGAAATTATCTGCTGAGATAACAATATCCAGGAAGACCCAGGAAATCACTCTGGAATAAGTGACTTCAATTTTAGTTCTGACAAGCAGAATGTGAGCTGAACTTTGGAAGAAAAACCAGTCCTTCAACGATTTACTCCCAGGGTTCTGCAGCAGAAGCCCGCACAGCTTTTACCCCCACCTTCATCCACACACAGACCTCATCCTAACGAGCTTCATCATAATGAGCATTTATCCCTAAGGAGCTGTGTGGTCCTGTAGGGGAATGGGACGGGGAGGCAGCCAGGTGGGGCTAGAAGTGTTTTTCAGAATGTAGTTCACGGACCACCTCCATCATAATCACAGCAGTGCATATAAAGGTGCAGATCCCAGGGCCTTGCCCAGCCCTACGGAGTTAGGACTTTGGGGAATGAGGCTGGGGAAACTGTATTTTAACTGGGTTTCCCACACTCACCCGGCGATTCTTATGCAAAGTCCGAGAACCAGTGGGATAAAAGGACGCTAAAAGAGAGGCAAGGAGTTGATTGAAAAAGAAGGGGTAGGAATGGGTCTGGGAATGGAAGACAGGGGTGGGCGAGGGGAGGGTGTGCTCTGGGGTATCTGCAGTCAAGAGGGGTGTGTGACGGGGACAGATGCAAGCGGAGGTGAGTACAGAGCTTAGGCTAGGAGGCTGGTCGGAAGCGAGGACGCATCAGCAACTGGCCAGGACGTTGGGGAGGCGGGGAGAACAGGGTCTGAACGTGAGGGGGAGGAGCGAGGGTGGAAATAACGGGGATTTTTCGGTGGGGGCAGTCAGGGCTGAAAGGTGAAATTGGGAAGTGGGGCTCACAGGGGGCGGGGACCAAAGTAGGACTAGGAATCCAGCGGAGGCAGTAGCCGCGATCTTCCTCCGAAACGGCGCCTCTTCTAAAACTCCGGGCCTTGAGAAGCCTGAGTGCCGGGTCAAGGCCCGGGAGCGGGAATTGGGACGCGATCCCAGTCAGGGGTAACCTGAACAGGGGTTCTGAAAGTGGCTTGGCACCACGCATGGGGTACCGGAAGGTTCTGGGATACCCGAGAGGGCCCTGCCTCAGCTCCGGCTCCCGGAGTCTCCTTCACTCACCATCGCCGCCGCCATCTTGGATCCACGTGTCGCCGTGATGACGTCAGCGGAAGTGGTGCTTCCCTGGTTACGGACTTCGACTGCCCGAGGTGGTCTTTCAGCTCTAATCTGTCCTGTCGTCGTGGTCAGCGAAAAGGCAAAGGAGACTTAACCTCCTGCTAGACAGGCTGGTCTGGGCGGTCATGCGGCTGATGAGGTGAAGAGAGAGGCTGGTGTAACTACTGGAGCCATATTAGCTCCTGGCAGAGACGGCGCCTTCCCTACTCCCGCTGCCTTGTGGGTAATGGAGTGTGTGAAACACGCTTGCTCTCTGGGTGCCATCTTTACTATTGGCAGAAAGACCCGTTGCCAGGGTTACCCAAGACCTTGGTAGGGCGGGAAGGGTTGGCAGCTGGGTTCCCACAGCAGCCGGACTCTGAGAATAATTTGTAATTATGTATTTATTTGCTTACTAGCACATATCCTTTCTAATATACTGTACTCCGTATGAAGTTAGAGTGCTGTCTTTTATTTTGCCTTGCTCTACCTCATTGTCATCTATAAAATAGGGAAGGAATTATATTAACTGCGTCCTTGGCTTCTGATGAAGATTCAGTCACATAATGTTACATAGGACGCGTTCAGTAAATAATTGTCATTGTACCTTAATTGCACTCCTTCAGGCATGTGGTAGATGCGAACGATACACTATTGTATGAATAAATGAAAAGCAGCATATTTAGTGGAGGGAGACATCTTTGAATTTGGACTTCAGTATGCTTGGCTAGCTAAGCGTGTGACTTGAGGCAAGTCACTAAATTTTGCTAAACCTCCGTTTCCAATACTGGTAAAAAAGAGACTCACATCATCATCGTATTAAGATTGGGAGAGCCAGGCCGGGTGGCACATACTTGTCATCCCACCGACTTGGGAGGCAGAGGCAGGAGGATGCAAGTTCCAGGCCAGCATCAGCAACTTAGTGATACCCTTGTATCAAAATAAAAAGGCAGGTGATGTAGCACATTGATAATGTAACCCTGAGTTCAATCCACAGTACCAAAAAAAAAAAAAAAAAAAAAGACCAGGAAAGACCTCAAAGTTCATTTGGTCCTTGTGTACCACTGTAAATTGGCTATAAGTACTATTTCTATCTTGTTATATTGTTTCAAAAAGTTGTTAAGAGAATAGTGGTTATAAGAATAATCAGCATTTACTGAACATTTGCTGTGTTCTGTTGCATTTAGCATTGTGCAAAAATAGTTCCTAAGACACTTAGTTATCTAATTCTACCTCCTGAGGGGGACCAGTGAACTTTGATCCCCACTTAAGAGCACCACTGGTGGATTTTCTGCAAAGATGGCTACCAACAAACCCTTCCATCCTTTCATGAGAATACTGTTTCTCCCTCCAAAAGACAGACTATGATCCGCCCATTGAATATAACTGACTGGTCAAATCACTTGCTTTGCAATAGAATGTGGTACAAGTGGCTGCCACTTCTGAATCTAGGCCTTGTGAGGCGTGGCAGCTTTTACCTCTGCCCTCTAAGGTTAAAAGAAGTCTGACTACCCTGCTGGAGAGAGTCATGTGGAGAGACAGAGAGGACAGTCAATTCCTCAAGACATTCTGGAAACTCCGGCTGAGTGCTGCACATGTGCCCACACATTCCAACCCCAGCTGAGCCACGGACTGAATGTCGCTGCATGAATAACCTCATCAGCACCATGAGGAACAAAAGAACTGCCCAGCTGAGCCTAGTTGTTTAAGCTTTTGCTTTTGGGATCGCTTTGTTATGTGGCAGTGATCATTGAAACACTTCTAAATTGGTAGCCTGCACAACCATTCCTAAGAGTAGCAGATCAGGCATGATCCCTAAGAGGGAGGAAGCTTGAGAGACAAGAGGGCTTTGCCACTGTCACAGTAAAAGTGGATTCCAGTCACGTGATCAGTTCTAGAGCGTGGGTTCTGGATGTTTCTTACCACTCCTGGATGCCTGAAGAGAAGTGGCTGATAAAGAACAAAGCTCTACAAATAGCATATTGCCCTCCACATGCTTTGTATTTTCCCCCAGAAGGGCTTCCATATCCCAGTCTCCTTGAGTGACATGAGCCGTAACATACGATTGTGTAGGAAGAATTCCATAAGGGGCGGAAGTCCCTCAGGCCCCTGGAAAGCAGAAGGCGGCTCTGCTTGGAAATGGCCTGAAAGTGGCAGCAAATGCTGCAAATCAGGGCTTGGATTTCAGTTTTGTTAGCACAGCTTCTCTGTAAAGAGGCAGAGAGTAGAAAGTTGAGACTTCGTCAACCATACGGCTGCGTCATGACTGCTCGCCGGCCAGCTTGCTCCCAAAAGCAGCCCCAGACAATACGTGCGTCATGGGCTTGGCTGCAGCCCGAGAAGTTTGCCAAACCCTGATCCAGATGTGAAGTGAGGGAGAAACTGTTCGGAGTGCAGATGGTACCTACATTGTGACTGGCACAAAATTGTGACTTTTGGAACTCTTACCTTATTCAGAAAAGTTGCTCCTGTAATTGATTAAAGAGTCAAATTCTGATATGTCTTCTTATTTCACTTTCATCTTATTCATTAATACAAGTGAAACTGTCAAACTTAGGTTCATGTTGGAACTAAGAAAGGTGTGTTGCCAACCAGGGTGCCACTGGGCAACCAAAGCTTAACCAAAGCTCTGTGGTGGAGAGCTTGCCTAGCAAGTGCGAGGCCCTGGGTTTGATTCTCTGCACAACAGCTTAACCACAAGAGGAAACTCACTTATCCCACCTGGGGGAAGGGAGCTGGGAGTCACTAGTAGAGGACTGGTCCCTAAGGCCATGATTCCTAGGCACTCTCAGCCTTCTGGGAACCCCTGCAGCTGAGGCTTTTGCAGTTTCCAGAAATAAAAGCCCTCAGACATAGTGAGGCAAAGATGGCAGCAGAAAGTCCAGCCCACTCTAAGGGACAGGAGCACCAATAGCACATGCCACACCCTCTGAGATGAAAGCCTGGAGAAGGACTGTCCAGGCTGATGTGGTACCCTGAAACCTCCTCAAGGGTCTAGGCTCCATCCAGCTTTGTCATCCTTAAAGGGTCGTTCATCTTCCTCAGGGTCTAAACTGGCAGCTAGAGCTCCAGCCTTCACGCGCACATTCTAAGCAGCAAGGTAGAGGAAAAGATAAGAAATAAGGGGCAAAGAACCTATAGCAGTTTTCTTCTATAACACATTTCCACTTATAATCGTATTGATCAGAACGTAATTACGTGGTCATGTCTTGCTGCAAAAGGGCAAAGGTGGTTATACCCCCATTAAAAAAAATTCTATTTCCTGCTGAGTGTGATGGCCCACACATGAATCCCAGTGACTTGGGAGGCTGAGGCAGGAGGATTGCAAGTTCAAGGCCAGCCTCAGCAATTTAGTGATGCCTTGTCTCAAAATTATGAAAAGAAAAAATAGGTTGGGGGTGTAGTTTGGTGGTAGAGCATCCCTGGGTTTGCTCCCCACTAACACACACACACACGCACACACACACACACACACACACTTCTACGTCTCTAGAAGGAGAAACATGGGTATGGAGATAACTAGCCGTCACTGCCGTCCCCTAAAAGGGCTGGAATGCAGATAGAGTGCACATTTCTAAGAGCCTGTGTCAGAATATACCATGATGGGGACACACACGTGACAGAATGGAGCCCACGCAGGGGAGCAGGGAGGCAGTGGTGTCCCAGACCACAGGAGGAGGGTGAGACAAAATGCTTCCCCTGCACTTAGGCTCAGTGCCACAGCAGGGGCTCGATGGAGCCGGCCATTCTGGCCTCAGCCACGGTCGCCTTCCTTTGCCACCATCCAGGGGAGGAGTACATGCAGTTTTCCCACAGAGCAAGTGACACAAAATGTATTCCCATGGTTTTTTTTTTTTTTTTTTTTTTGGCGGTGCTGGGGATTGAACCCAGGGCCTCGTGCTTGCGAGGCAGGCACTCTACCAACTGAGCCACATCCCCAGTCCCTCCCATATTTTTTGCGTAATTGACAGACTTAATTTTTTAAGAGCAGCACCATGGTTTGAATGTGTTCCCCAGAGTCGGTGTGTTGAAGACCTGGCCCTCAGCCCCACGGTGTTGAGAGGTGGGACTTTAAGGGGCAATTAGGCCGTGAAGGCTGTGCCCTCAGGAGTGGATGAGAGTGGGTGGGTTCTCAGGGGACACGGGGCTTGGCTCTGATACAGACGCACTCCACCCCTCCCCACACAGTGCTCCCTTCCCCTCCCCACTTCCCCCCCAGCCCTCCCTGTACTGGGCATTGAACCCAGGGGTGTTTAACCACTGAGCCACATCCCCAGCCCTTTTTATATTTTATTTAGAGACAGGGTCTCCCTGAGTTGCTTAGGGCCTCACCAAGTTGCTGAGACTGGCGTTGAACTCGTGGTCCTCCTGCCTCCGCCTTCTGAGCCACTGGGATTACAGGCGTGCGCCACTGTGTCCAGCTTCCCCTTCTGCCTTCTGCCATGGGATGATGCACCAAGAAGGCTCTGGCCAGATGTGGGGCCTTCAGCCTTGGTTTTCCCAGCCTTTAGGACCGTAAGAAATAAATCTCTGTTCTTGATAAATTACCCAGTTGCAGGAATTCTGTTCTAGCAGCACAAAATGGAGTAAGCAGTTTCACATATACAAGTGTACAGAAAACTGAGTGGAAAGTACAGGTCTCAAGTATTCCTTCACCCTGCCCTGATTTCCCCTATTATTGACATCATGTGTTAGTATGGTAGGTTTCTAACAACCGAGGAACGAATATTGATACACAACTGAAGTTCATATTTTAACAATAGGGTTCACTCTTTATGTCCTATATGTTGTATGATGATATGTATCCACCATTATAATATCATACAGAAAGGTTTCACAACAGAAGCCCCATGTTCCACCCAGCCATTCCTCCCTCCCTTTCCCCAAACTCCTGGCAACCCCCGATCTCATTACTGCCTGCATGGTTTTGCTTTTTTAGAATGTCACATAGTTGAAATCTATAGCAAATGGCCTTTTTAGTGGTTCCTTTCACCTAGCAATATGCATCTAAAGTTTCTCCATCTCTTTTCATAACTCTTTTATTTTTAGCACTGAATAAAACTCCATTATATGGATGTACAACAGTTTATTTATCCATTCACCTATGAAAGGATATCTTTTTTTCTTTCTTTTTTTTTCTGTACTAGGGACTGAACCCCGAGTTACATCCTCAGCCCTTTTCATTTTTTATTTCGAGACAGGGTCTCACTAAGTTACTGAGGCTGACCTCAAACTTGTGATCCTCCTGCCTCAGCCTTCGGAGTCGCTGGGATTACAGGCTTGTGCCACTGTACCTGGCTTCAAAAGAGATCTTGATTGCTCCTGAGTTATGGCACTTGTGAATCAAGTTGCTCTGAACATCTCTGTGCAGGTTTCTGTGGGGATTTAAATTTTCAATTCAAATGGGTAAACACCAAAGAGCCCAACTGCTGGATCATATGGCAAGAGTCTGTTCAGCTTTCTAAGAAACTGCCAAATGTCTTCCACGCAACGGTGCAGTTTTGCCTTCCTCCCAGAATGAGAGGTCTTGTTGCTCTACATCCTCACCAGCATCTGGCATCATTGCGGTTTTGGATCTTAGTCTAATAAGTGTGTCATTGTCATTCTAATTTGCATTTCCCCAATGGCATATGATGTGGCACATCTTTCACATGCTTAATTGCTCTCTGTGTATCTTCTTTGGTGAGGTGTCTTTGGATCTCTTGCCTTTGGTACAGGGATTCAACCCAGGGGTGCTCTACCACTGAAATACAGCCTTCATTATTATTAATTTTTAATTTTGAGATGGGGTCTTGATAAGTTGCCAAGGTTGAACTTTTGAACTTTTGAACCTCATGCCTCAGCTTCCTGAGTGACTACTGGAATTGCAAGTGTGTACCACTGTGCCCAGCTTGTCTATTGAGTTGGTTTTGTTGTTGTTTTTGGACTGATGATTAAAACAGGGGAGCTTCACCACTGAACTACAATGCCAGAACTTTTTATTTTTCAATTTTGAGATGGAGTCTTGTTGGGGTTTTTAGCCCCTTTGCCCCTCTTGACGCACGAAAAGGGGAAAGAAGCATGCCCAACAAGGCCGGATTGGGAAAGGCAAAGGCTGGCTGACTGTCTGCACCCAGCTCTCCAGTGGAGGACAATCAGACGCATCAGGGAGACCAGTCACAGCAGGAACTCGTATATTAAGGAAGTCACACATCTCTTATGCAGGGTGAGGGTCAGGAGGGGACCAATCAGCTTAAAAGTTAGCAGGCCATAAACGGTTCACGAAAGTTAGCTCCGGAATGAAGGTACAGTGGGCATGAACTGATCACGTTCACAGAACTATTGTGGGCCAACCCCCAGTGGTGGTCCGATTTGCCGTCATTACCTCTGGTAACGCCCCAAGGCCTCAGGTTGTATCTGCACTCCAGGAAGTGAGGAGCAGTTTTCCTAGGCTAAGCCTGCGAGTTAAGCTTTGTTTCTGTCTTAGCTGACGTGTCCTTTATGGCTCCCAACAGGGTCTTGCTAAGTAATGCTGCACGTCATGTTAAATTGCTGAGGCTGGTCTCAAACTTGCAATCCTCCAACCTTGGCCTCTCATATAGCTGGGATCATAGGCGATTTGGTACTAGGATTGAATCTGAGGGTGCTTTAACACTGAGCTACATCCCCAGTCTTCCTTCCTTCCTTCCTTCCTTCCTTCCTTCCTTCCTTCCTTCCTTCCTTCTTTCTTTCTGTCTTGAGACAGGGTCTTGCTAAGTTGCTGAGGCTGACATTGAACTTGAGATCTTCCTGCCTCAGCTTCATGTGTCACTGGGATTACAAGCATATGCCAACGTGACCAGCTTTTTTTTTTTTTCTTTATTGTTGAGTTTTAGGAGTTCTTTGTAAATTTTGGACAATAGTCCTTCATCAGTTATATGTTTTGCAAATATTTTCTCCAAACTTGGGGCTTATCTTTTCATTTTTTAAAAACAATGTCCTTTGCAGAGCAGAGTTTTTAATTTTAATGAAGTCCAATTTATCTTTTATTTATTTATTTTTTTGAGACAGGGTCTTCCTATTGCCCAGGCTAGCCTCTAACGCCTGGATTCAAGTGATCCTCCTGTTTCAGATTAACTTTTTCTTTTCTTTTTTTGGTACCAGGGATTGAACACAGAGGTGATAAATGACTGAACCACGTCCCCAGCCCTTTTTATTTTTTATTTTGAGACAGGATCACACTAAGTTGCTTAGGACCTCACTAAGTCGCTGAGGCTGGCTTGGAACTTGGAATCCTCCTGCCTCAGCCTCTGGAGTCACTGGGATTACATGTGTGTGCCACTGCACCCAGTTCAGATTAACTTTTCCTTCCATGGATCAGGCTCTTGGTGTTGTATCTATACCCATATTTTTGTCTGTTTTTCCTGTGACCAGAGGGATAACTCAGAGTTGACTGGGAGCAGGCGGGCAGGAACTGACTCCTTAACCTTGTCCGTACAGTAATAGACTCCAACTCCTGAGATCAGGTCTCTGTCAGCTATTGCTATAACAATTCTATATATCAAAGCAACCCTGAAATTCAAATGCATATGATAATAAGCATTGAATTCTCTTCCACCTGTCAGCTGGGGTTCAGCTGATCTGGGCTGGACTCAGCTCAGCTTAGTGCCAACCAGCAGGCTGGGACCCAATCTGTTTCCTGTGTCACTCATCTTCCATGACCAGGTTATTTTCAGGGCAAAAGGCTGGAGAGCAAGCTCAGTCCCACAGACATAATTTCAAGCCTCTAACATCCCATTGCCCAAAGTCACTGTCATGGCCAAGCTCAAGATCAATGGAGCAGGGATGTGTACTCCTCCGTGGATTACGGAACAGGAATCCAATATACCTCAAATCATGAGGGCAAATTCCCATTGTAAGACCATGGGCTCTGCTTTCAGATATCCAAGACACAACCCAACCAAAAAGCAAGAGAGAAATGAAATGACCAAGTAGGCAAGATATGATACTATGATGTATTTATTTTGGGTTCCTGGCTCATAACTCCCTCCACAAGGCAGGCCATAAAAACTAAACTTTCTCTGAGGTGGGTCACAGAAGCTAATCTTCCCTTGCTTTTTGGTCTTAGAGTTAGCCTCAGAGAAATTCTCTGACCTACTTTTGTTCTATGGTTGGTGATAAGACCCTCCTTACTGCATTGGATCCTGTCCCAGACCCTGGAGGAGGGACAGCTGCCTAGAGAGGTGGACAAAAAAATCTACATAAACCGACCTTGCTGGGTTTCCCCACCCAGTCTCCCAGCAACAAAGCCTGTGCAATAGAGAGCTCGTAAAACCCAGAAGGACAGGATTCAGAGGGCTTCTGGACGGCTGGACACATGGGACGCTCCCTGCATCTTCTCCCATGCCTCGCCCTAGGCTTCTTTTCATGTGAGTCCCATGCAGCATCCTTTACGATAAACCATAGAAATTAAGCGTTTCCCTGAGTGCTCTGAGCCACTCGAATAGATGGATTGAACCCAAGTGGGGGGTTGTGAGAACCCCGACTTATAACGCTTGGTCAGAAACACAGGTGAAACAGCCTGAGGCTGGAACTGACATCTGAAGTTGGGTTGGGGGTCACTCTTGGGGACCAAGCCCTCGGCCTGTGGGATCTGGCACTCTCCTGGTGGATACTGCTAAAAACCGAATTAGATTCGAGGTCAGCCACCGAGTGTCCACTGTGGCAGAACTGTTTGCTGGATGGTGGGGAGAAGTCCCCTCACCTTTTAGGGTCACAGAAATCTGTGTTGATTATGGTGTAAAAACAGGAAAAACAGACACTTTGGGTTTTTCTTAGATGCATGTAAGTTAAAACATGTTTAGGAAAAAACCCAAAGTGTCTGTTTTAGTCAGCCTGAATTTCCACTGTGCTTCTCATACTCAGATTTTTTTTTTTTTTTGGTACCAGGGATGGAACCCAGGGCACTTAACCACTGAACCACATCCTGGCCCATTTTAAAATTTTTAAATTTTGAGACAGGGTCTTGCTAAGTTGCTAAAGCTGACTTTGATCTTGTGACCCTCCTGCCTTAGCCTCCTGAGCCTCTGGGATTACTGACATGAGCCACTGCTCCCACCCTATGTACCCAGGTCTTAAGGTTAGTACTATTAATAGGTACAGAATAGATTCAATAGATATAGATTTCTGCATGACCCTAGCAGGTTGTGTTAGTTAGCTTTCCATTGCTATGACGGTATGTATACTTGAGAAAATCATCTTAAAATAGGGAAAGATTTATTTTGGCCCATGATTTCAGAGGTTTCAGTTCATGGCCACTTGGCCGTATCACTTTGGGAAGCAGAACATTATGATGGAAGCACATGGCAGAAGAAACTGCTGCGCGTGATCAGGAAGCAGAGAGAGAGAGAGAGAGAGAGAGAGAAGCTAGGATTCCTGTGTACCATTTTGTGTGTGTGCCTGGTGCTGGGGATTGAACCCTGGGCCGTGTGCATTTGAGGCGAGCACTCTACCAACTGAGCTATATCCCCAGCCCTCCCATATACCGTTCAAGGTCATGCACCCAATGACCTACTTCCCCCAACTTGGCCCTGCCTCCCAGTTTCCACCTCCCTATAGCCCAGTAAACTATGAATCCATAAATGGATGAATCCATTCATGAGATCAGAGTCCTTGTGATCCAATCATCTCGAATGTTCTGACCTCTGAACATTGTTGCATTATACAGCAAACCTTCAACATATGACCTTATGAGGGACATTTCAGACCAAATCATACCAAGGTGCTGTGATATAGACCCTTCAGGGGATGTAATAATATTGAAAGTGTTTATGGCGCCCCCTCCCATTGTCTGCCCCTTCTTATCTTTTGCCCATGTCAAAAGCAAACTGCCAGAAATGTGGGAAGCACCCACTGCCTTCTTGTCGCCTCTGCTTCCTGTTAAGTCTCCCTCCCCATTCCATCAAGAGCTTCCCAAGCGAGGTTCCTGGTACCTCTCAGCTGTCACATCTCTAGACCCCAGGATTCCTGCAACAATTAATACCATCTTAACAATCACAATGGCCACGTGGTCATGGGAGATGCCAGGGCTTCAGGTAGTGTCCACCTTGGGGGAGATCTACCAGCTCAGGTAGCATTGTAGCTCGGCAGGAGTGTCAGGGTCCCAGATCATGAGAAATCATTCCTGGCATTCTGGCAGACCCTGGTTCTGGGAGGCAACGCAACGCACCTTATCTACATGGCATGAAGAAGTTTCCAAACAAGATCAAGGATCTTGAGATGGAAAAAGTGTTCTGTATTATTTGGGCAAGTCCAATGTAATTGCAGGGATCCTTACAAGTTAAAGAGGGACACAGGAGACTCAATCGGTGAAAGGGAAATCATGACGGAAATAAAGTTTGGAGTGATGTACACAAGGCAACCGTGAGTCAAGGGGAGTGGTGGCCTCTAGAAGTCAGAGAAGGCAAGGAAACAATCATCCCCCTGGATCCTCCACAAGGAAGCAGCCCTGACAACCCCTCTCAGACTCTGACTTCTGGAACCTTATCTTTTTATTCAGATAACAAATTTGCATTGTTTGAAGTCGCCACACTTGTGGTCCCCTGTTATGGCAGCAACAAGAAACTAATACAGCCAGCGACTATTTCAGGGAAGATGGAAAACTTTGAGCATTGAATCTCAATTTTCTTCACACTTCTGCTCTCTAGGAACATCCTTCCACCTTTCTGATTTGTCATGCAGCAAGAAGGCAAATAGGTATTCGGGAACTGGAAGGACAGGAGGGCAGACCTGATACAGTCACTTGGCATTCACGTCTTTTATTCAATAGCTTTTATTTAAATACTTATTTCATAATTTTAAACATTTCTAGATCACAGCTGTGATTGGAATTCAACCATCCCAGGCAATAGAAATATCAACTTGGGAGACTCCTGAGAATGGCACAGTATGGATTGGTAGAGTCAAACAGATTGTCTAGTGCAACCCACCCACAGGGCAGATGAGGAAACTGTGGCTGGAGCGAGGGTGGGTGTCTGGAAATGGGAAGGGCGAATGGGCTCCAGCGGAGGGTGCTGGAGACACCTCTAGGCACCTCCTGGTCCTGCCATCAAGGCTGCTGTTGGTACTGGCTCTCGGTGGCGGTGTAGAAGTCGTCCAGCACACTCTGGATATACTCAAAGGTGGGCCGCTCTTCCGGGCGGTTCTGCCAGCAGCGGGTCATGATGTTGTAGAGCTCCTCTGGGCAGTTCTCTGGTCGAGGCATCCGGTACCCGTGCTCCAGGGCCCTGATCACCTCTGGGTTTGACATTCCTGGGAAGGAGTCAAGGAGTTAGAAAGGGAGGGATCAGGAAGTGGGAGCCCAGGATAGAGAGATACTGTGGCTTCCCCAACAACCATGGCTCCCCATCCCACCTTGCTGGTTGGGCCCCTCCCAATGAGAAAGCCAGACACTCCCTTTCCCAGCTTCCCTTGCAGCTAGGGCCTGGGACCTGGGAAAGGACAAGGGGAGCTGAGGGGGACATCTGTTGGGAGATTTCCAGGAGAGGGTCTCCTTCCTGATCAAGAGAGGCTTTGGAGAACACCCCTTCCTTTCTTCCTTTGAACCCTGTGAGACGATGCAATACTTGAAGCTGTAGCAACCAACTGACCCACATCACAGAGAAACTAACTCAGCATCCTGACAGCTATTCAGCTGCTGAACTAACCAGCCACCGAGACCAGACTTCTTTTGTCGGGGAATAATGACGTGCCTCTTGTTTCAGAAACGTTTAGTCTATTACTTTCGGTATTTGCTGCCTAATATATTCATATGGATATTGGGCTCTATAATCCATGGCCTGGTTTTTCCTAGTGTATCCACAAAACAAAGGTCAGGTGGCCAGATTCAGAGTCATCTTGAGTGGGATGATTTCCTTGTCCAATTTAAGTTTATATTAGTTACATATAAGAACACTGTTAAATGCCTGTGATCCCTGATTTTATTTATTTATAATTTATTTATTTTGGTACTTGGGATTGAACTCAGGGCACTTTACCATTGAGCTATATCCCCAGCCTTTTTCATTTTTTATTTTGAGGCAGGATCTTGGGAAGTTGCTGAGGCTGGCCTCAAATTTGCAATCCTCCTCCTTCGCCTCCCGAGTTGCTGGGATTACACCACACCCAGCTCCCAATTTTATATTCTCAGTCTTGAACTCCAAACTCATGGATTCAAAGACTCCCTTAGATATCTTTGCTTGGATGTCTATATGTTACCTTAAATTTAACAAGGCTAAAACAACTCTTGAATTTCTTCTGTTCCATTAAAGCCAGGATAACCACTCTCTATTCTCCCTCCCTGACCTCTGCACTGGCAAGTCATACCTTTTCTTCTTTTGAAAAGTAGCCTCACTCCATGAACTTATCTTAGATAGTTGATGGGGACCAGATTCCAATTCAGTGCTGTATATATGAAAGTCAAGGACTCTTTATTTTTGTGTTTTGATCCTCTTCAGTGTTCCAGCTATAGACACCCCAAGTATTCACCGACTCTCAGGTAATGTACATGCTGGGTACATCTTTGTATACCCAGTGTTGGGCACTGCTCATAGGCAGGGGGATATATTCATCCATTTGACAATCCATTACTAAGCACCCACTTTATTTCAAGCACAGAGGTGGGCACTGGAGTCACTAGTAAGGAATGCAGCCATGATTTCTGGCCTTATGGTGCTCAGAATCTGATGGAAAAAATATTAAACAAATCCACGGTTATCTTTTTTATTTTGGGGGGGGTACTGGGGATTGAACTCAGGGGCACTCAACCACTGAGCCACATTCCCAGCCCTATATTGTGTTTTATTTAGAGACAGGGTCTCACTGAGTTGCTTAGGGCCTCGCTAAGTTGGCTTTGAACTTGAGATCCTCCTGCCTCAGCCTCCCAAGCTGCTGGGAGTATAGGTGTGCACCACTGTGCCCGGCAAATACATGGTTATCAGTTGAGGTGGTTGTCATGAATGAAAATAGCTTAGGATATTATGAAAGGAAATCACAGGGGAGATGAATTGTTCTTTAGAAAACTGGGGAGGGGACAGCAGGAAGCTGGAGAGGGGAGGCAGAGGCCAGATCATGTGGCACCTGATGGCTAGGTGAGGCGTTGGTGGGTTTTGTGTTAATTATAATGGGAGACCATTAAAGAATTACAGGTGGAGAAGGGACAAGATCTGATTCGAAGTTTGGAGAAATCCTTTTGGCTGCAGATGGGAAGAGCCAGCAGGAGGTGGGGGGAGAAACAGCAGGACTGGTGGGGACCGTGGTGTGCAAGGTGATGTGGGCCTGGATGCAGGCAGGCTGTGAGGTGGGCAGACGAGGGATGCATTTCAGGATGAACGGCCAGAACCCTGTGACTGCCTGGATGTGATCAGGGGTGGGAGAGAAGAGAGGCCCTAGGAAGCCCCCAGACTGCCAGCTTACAAACCGGGTAGATGGTGGTGACTTTAGCTGAGACGGACAGGCCAGGGGAGGTTGAGGGTGGGGATCCAGGACAGTTTAACGGACACATCGGTGAGATGGACCTGGTGCCTGGCCAGGTTCTGGCAGCAGCCCCAAGCTGGCGCCCCTTCCCTACCTGGGTAAGGGATCCGGCCATAGGTGACAATTTCCGTCAGCAGGATACCGAAGGACCAGACATCTGACTTGATGGTGAAGGAGCCAAAGTTGATGGCTTCCGGGGCTGTCCACTTGATGGGGAACTTGGCTCCTGCGGAGTTGGACAGAGCAGAGTCAGGGGACCTTGGGAGCCTCTGCTAGGGCGAGGGAACCGGACAGGGCACAGCTGCTCCCTGCAGAACTGTGGAAGCAGGGACATCCTTCTGGAGGACAGGTGGCAGAGGGGAGTGGACACATTGTTGATACAGATGATATTCCAGTGAACTATAGCTCAGAAGAATGGAGTCCTAGAGGTCACAGTTTGTGGGGACAGAAAGTCTTCAGGGACCTTGAGTCCAGGTCACAGCTGATCTTGGTTCCTTTGGCCTTGGCAACCGGGGAGGGGAGGACGCTGGTGTTAGGCTCTGAGGTCTGCACTGCTCCCCACTGCCGTCCACCTGGCCTAGGAGGGGCTTAGTGAGCCTTTGTTAGCATTTCTCTTAATTAAGACATGACTGGTGAACATGGACTGTAGGATATGCAGATATTCCTGGCCTTAGGATGCGCTTACATCCCGATAAAGCCATCAGGAAGGTGGACGATTTAAAAAAAAAAAAAAAAAAAAGTGCATTAAATCCAACCCACCCCCTGACCATCTCAGCTCAGCGACAGGGCACACTGCGGGAGGTCGGATGCTCCCCTGGCCATGGAGTGGCTAACTGGGAGCTGTGGCTCCCTGCTGCTGCCCAGCCTGGGGAGGGAGGGTCCTGCTGCATATCACTAGCCAGGAGAAGAGGTCAAAATTCAGAGCTTCACTTCTACTGATGTGATTGCTTTCGGCCATTGCAAAGCTGAGAAATCCTAAGTTGAACCATCACAAATTGGGGACCATCTGCATGTTCTTTGGAATTTGATGAGACTGGCATTGTGACTGAGGACTGAAAATGCTCTGTGTGTGTGTGTGTGTGTGTGTGTGTGTGTGTGTGTGTTTCTCCTTCCCTTCCTTCCTTTGGATCTAAAGAGTTTTTATTTCTTCCTTATCCTCTCCAGGTTTAGAAGTTATACATTCTACTTTTTTTTTTTTTTTTTAGTACTTTCCCTCTGCTTAAACTTTTAAATTTTATTTCATTTTTTATTTTTTGATACTGGGGTTTGAACCCAGGGGCACTTAACCACTGAGCCATACATAAAAAATACATAAAGCCATAAAAAAAATACATAAAAGTATTTTTTTTTAAATTTTGAGAGAGGTTCTCACTAAGTTATTTAGCACCTTACCAAGTTGCTGAGGCTGGCTTTGAACTTGTGATCCTCCAGACTCAGCCTCCAGAACTGCCTGAATTATAGGTGTGTGCCACTGCACCTGGCGTGTGTAAACTTTTTTATTGAGTCATAACAAATACAAGATTAAAGTGTACAAACTTAAAGTACAACTTGATGCATGTATACATACATAGATGCATTTTCACATATAATGCATATTAATACATGAATATTCTCTCTCTATATTCCATATTGTATGTATAATAAATATACACCTTTGTAATCACCATCAGATTAAGGTATAGAGCTCTTTCAGCATCAGAAGGCTTCCCTGGCTCCCTCCCAGTCAATACCTCCCTACTCCAGGTAGCCACTATTCTGACCTATTATTAGAAATGAATTTTGCCTGTTTTTTTCTTTGACAGATATTGACAGACAATTCACAGACCATAACAACCATGCATTTAAAATATACAATTTAATAACTTATAGAATATTTCCATCACATTCCCCCTGAGATTCCATTGCACTGATTCCTCACTTCTCCCCAAGTCTCCCCACCAGCCTTAGGCGGCTGCAAAGTCACTTTCTGTGTTTCTGACTGACTGCGCCTGTTCTAGACGTTTCATGGAAGATGCGTCTTCGTGTCTGACTTTCACTTACTGTGCTGTTCCCAGGGTTCATCTGTACCGCAGCATCTTTCAGTCCTTCATTCCATTTTATGGTCAAATACCATTCTGTTGAATGGATGGGCCCCATGTTGTTTATCTGCTAATCAGTTGATCAACATTAATTAAGGGTGTTTCCATTTTTGGCTGCTATGAACTTTCATGAATGAGCTTCATCTTGGGGGATTATGTATGGACAGAACCATTCAGCATCTACATTTTCGGGGTTTGATTTATTTCACTTTGATACTGTTCTGTAAGAGTCATCCATTTAGTTGCCTGTGGTGTTTGGATGTGCTTTGCGATGCTGCATGGTATTATATTATGTGAATATATCAAAATGTATGTGTCCATCCTACTGATCGTGGGCATTTGGAGATATCCTAGTTTTTGTCTATTGTCTTTTGTGCATAAAGTTGTTCTTTTTTTTTTTTTTTTTTTGGTACCAGGGATTGAACCCAGGGGTGCCTTCCCACTGAGCCACATCCTCAGCCCTTTTTAAATATTTTATTTAGAGACAAGGTCTCACTGAGTTGCTTAGGACCTCGCTAAGTTGCTGAGGCTGGCTTTGAACTCGCACCCCTGTAATGCCTCAGCCTCCCAAGCTGCTGGGATTACAGGGGTGCGCCACTGTACCCAGCCATAAAGTTGCCTTTTTTTTTTTTTTAATTAAAAAAGAATGTTTTGTAGTAGATGGGCAAATGCCTTTATTTGTTTATTTTATGTGGTGCTGAGGATGAAACCCAGTGCCTCACACATGCTAGGCAAGCTCTCTGCCACTGAGCTACAGCCCCAGGCCCCCATAAAGTTGCTCTTGACCATAAACTTCGACATGTATGAGTCTAGACTCACTGAGTCTAGAATTGATTAGTGCTTCTCAATCTGCTCCAAAATGTCCCTCTCTAAGTCGCTGGGTAAGATTCAAGTTCAAGACAGTGAGAAAGACCTCACCAGCTTAGTAGCACACCAATTTAGGATGGGGACAGACCTTTGCCCCTTGCCAGTCACTCGGCAGGTATCTCCTCTTGGCACCCACAGCCCCTCTGAGTCGGCAACTGGGGCTGCCAGTGTTCCCTACCTTCCCGAGCCGTGTACTCGTTGTCCTCGATGATCCGTGCCAGGCCAAAGTCAGCAATCTTACACACCAGGGACGCAGAGACCAAGATGTTGGCAGCTCGGAGGTCCCGGTGAATGTAGTTTCTCTGCTCGATGAAGGCCATGCCTTCTGCGATCTGCATCCAAAACGGACATGCTCTCACCCTTGGATTGGGCCCAGCCCAAGAGGTTCTCACCCTAAACCAGAAGGGGACTGACCACATGGAAGGAAACTGAAAAACACCTGCACCAGCTTCCCTTCTATCAGAAGGGTTCTGGGCTCCACTGGCATTTGTCTGTGTATCCCCCCAGGCTGGGGAATGATGAGGGCCTGGCTTAGTTTGGGGGATTTCTCTTGAATCCGCAAACTTCCAGAGAACACTCTGAAATGTCCTCAAGGAAAAAGCAGTGTGATGATTTCTCCTGGAGAAAATTCATTTAGTCATTCAACGAAATCTACAGAGTATCTTAGGAGTGCCAGACACATTACCTGAACAGGCGGTGAGTTGGACAAAGCCCCTGAAGATGGTGGTAAGTACCAGAAGGAACAGACAAGGCAGGGCAACAGGATAGGAAGTATTGAGCGCTTGTTGGGCGTCAGGAAAGTTGGTTTGAGGAGGTGAATTTTTAGCAAAGATCAGAGTGATGACAATATTAAAAATTGTGACAAACAAGAATGTTCCAGGCAGAAAGACCACCAGGTGCGAAGGCCTGGAGGCAGGGATGAGCTGGGTGTTTGTGGAACTGCACTGAGGCCAGGGAGGCCGAGCAGAAGATGTGGAGAGCCGAAGTTGAGAGGGAGACCCCAGTTATGAGCAGCCTTGCAGTCCACGAGGGGAGGTTGGATTTTATTCTGATGGTGAAGGGAGATATTAGACTTCGAGCAGCAGTGTGCATGATTTTTTCCATTTATTATTGGTGGATTACAGTTGTATGATGATGGGATTTGTTGTTACCTTTTCATACATGCACACACTATAACAATATAATTTGGCCAAGGTAGTGTGCATGATTTGATGCACATTTATTTTTTATTTTTTATTTTTTGTACCAGAGATTGAAACCAGAGGCACTTAACACTGAGCCACAACCCTCTTTATATTTTATTTTGAGACAGGTTCTTGCTAAATTGCTTATGGGCTTGTTAAATTGCTGAGGCTGGCTTTGAACTGCGATGTTCCTGCCTCAGCCTCCTCAGCACGGGAATTACAGGCGTGCACCACTTAGCCCCTCCTGACGCACACTTTTGGACTGTTGTATCTGCCCAGTGAGTAAGACCAGGGGGAGGGCACATTCCCAGTGGGTGCCCAGGAAACCGCCCATAGATTTGCATTTGTGTCTTAGAGACATTTTACCTCTAAGAATTTAGATAAAAAAGGCTTAAGATTAATCCTCAGGGGGCTGGGGATATAGCTCAGTTGGTAGAGTGCTTGCCTTGCAAGCCCAAGGCCCTGGGTTCAATCCCCAGCACCGCAAAAACAAAACAAAACAAAAAAACAGTTTACAAACTGGTCTCTGGCCAGTCCCTTCCAGTTGGAAATCACCATGATCCCTGTTTTACAGAGGAGACACAGGTCAGGAAAATTCTGAATGTCAGCCTCAACCCCAGGCTAGAGTCTTAATCAACTGTGCCACGCTGCCTTTAAATAACCCTGAGGCCAGAGCTCTGGAGGTCTGCAGTGGGACAACTGATGAGGTCAAGGTGGAGGTCTGACCAGACAGAGCAAACCAAGGCCATGCCAGGAACTCAAGGGCTGAGGTGAGTGGGTGGTGCATTTGCAGGGCATGGACAGCAGGGGGCACCCGAGGCAGCAGGAACTGAGGCCCAGGCTTGGGAGCCAATCTTGGGAGTTGCTGATTTTCTCTGGAGTAGAGGTGGGGGAGAGGGGAGTGTGGGAATTTATAAGGACATGAACATTAGCAAGAGTTGTGAGGCTAAGGGCAGACATTATAACTCATTTATTCTAAGATGACACTTAAAAACACAGCATTTGCCGTGAGTGGCCAGAGGGACTTTTGCTATTAGCTCTTCTTCCATGGATAAGAAAACTAAAAATCTCAGAGAAATAAACTGTAGGCTGCAGAGCAGGGCTGAAACCCCACAGCCCCGCTCAGAGTCCTCCTCGTCTACTCTATGGGACCTTTCTGCCTAGTACTTTCTATGGTGCAGTCAAAAGGTGGGTAGGCTGGGCTTAGTGGCGCACATCTGTAATCCCAGCACTTGGGAGGTTGAGGCAGGAGGATTGCGAGTTCAAAGCCAGCCTCAGCAACTTAGTGAGGCCCTAAGCAACTCAGTGAGACCCTGTCTCTAAATAAAATACAAAATAGGGCTGGGGATGTGGCTCAGTGGTTGAGTGTCCCTGAGTTCAATCCTCAGTACCCCCCCCCAAAAAAGGTGGATAGTCTCCATTTTTTAGTACCCACTAGTTGATGCTCATATATTATCATTATTGTCACATGAGTTCAGTGGGGGCACTTAGGAGGCAGTGCAAGATAATGGCTAAGTGACTCTGGAATTGGACCAGCTCAGCTTGAGCCCCAAGCTCCAGAGTCTCAAGCAAGTAACTTTATTCTTCTGCCTCACTTTTCTTTTCTGTAAAGTGGGACAACAGTACCTGCCTCCAGGGGGTCACGTGAAGATTAATCCTCTAAGCCCACATCAAGGGCTGAGGACCGTGCCTGCCATATACTATTCTCTTCGGCCATGGCTATCAATGTTCCCTGTTCTCAGAGAGGTTAAGCACTTTGCTCAAAGCTACACAGGCAGAGCTGGGATCAATGCGAAACCCTAAACCCATCTGCTTACAGGCTATTGTTTCCAGGCACTGGATCTTGGGTCTGTCATAGGATTGGAGCTGGACCAATTTGAAAGGATATTCCAGCCTAGGGCTCTTCAAGCTGAATCCTACTGATGCCTCCAGGTTGTTTGGGGATGGGGGATGAGAGAAGGGCCATAGGTAAAGCTCCTTCCTGCTTGCTTGCACCAGAGCAGCTCTCTTTTGATTTATAATTTTATATATTTAGCTTCTGTATAAAACTTCATTTGCTACGCTGGGCACAGTGGCGCACGCCTGTAATCCCAGTGCTCAGGAGGCTGAGGCAGGAGGATCATGGGTTCAGAGCCAGCCTCAGCAAATCAGTGAGGCCCTAAGCAACTTAGCAAGACTCTATCTCAAAATAAATGATAAAAAGGGCTGGGGATGTGGCTCAGTGGTAAAGTGCCCCTGGGTTCAATCCCCAGTACAAACCAAACCAAACCAAACCAAACAAAAACTTCATTCCACTAACAGGGTTGTGGCTAAAAAATGTTAACAAACTCGACTGCCACAGTTGGGGTCTAGTTCCCTCACTGCACAAAGGATAATCTGAGACCCAGAGTAGTTTCTAGGTCAACAGTCAGTTGGGAACAGCCCTGGGCACCCTCCTGCTGCCCCCATCTGCCTCTCTAGGATTGGAGGTGAAAATCAGATCCCCAGGTAGGCTCCTTCCTGTCCCTGGGCTCAGAGTCAACCTCTTTCTGGGTGTTCCGAGGCCCAGAACCTCTTTCCCCCTTTGGTTTGTTTTCCCATCTGTGAAATGGGGAGAGTAGCTTTTATCACAGTCTGTGCAGGCTGCCCAGCAAGGTTTCTGCTCCTTGATGGTTATGATATAGCAACTGAGGGACTGTTGTTTCTGGAGGTTGAGCCCAACCCAGTGAAAATACCAGGCCTTAATTTCCATGCCAGACTCTGAAAGCAGAGCCTTTTGTTAGACCTTGTCAGTGCCCTTGGGGTCCCTGAGATTTGCATATGCAAATGAGTTCTGTCCTGGGAGATCTCCAGAAAGCCCCATCCCAGGATCAGCTGCTGATCTCCTTCAATTCTCACTGGGTACAAACCTGCATTGTTCCCTGGAGGCTCCAGCTGACCAGGTCCAGCTCCTTTGTTTCCCTTTGGGCTTTTGTATGGTTGATTCCTCTGTCTAGAACATTCTGCCCTTCCTCTCTTTCACAGCAGCTTCGAGGCTGCTTCCTCTGGGAAGCCTTCTCTGATTGCTCCTGGAGCAGGCTGACGGCTCAGCTGTGCACTCCCCATCCCCCTGTCCTCCTTGTTTCCCCATAGATAGGACAGATCACGTGGCAAGGTGGAAATGAAACACCCAGGCTGGGGGTGAGGAGCTGAGAGGAAGAGAAGGAAAGCAATTTTTGTTTCTGAGGCTGCTGGGAATCAAACCCTCAGACACAGCAGGCAATGGCTCTACCACTGAGCCAAACCCCTGGCCCCCAAGATGGGGTTTCGAGATGTGTTACTGCATCCTGAGCGTGTGACTCTGAGCCAGGGTCTCTGGGAGATTCGCTTGTGAATAACTGTCCTCGACGTTTTGCTCACAGCTGCATCCCCCCTAATTCGCACAGCAACTTGGGTGAGCCACTTAGCTTCACTGGGCCTCAGTTTCCTACTCTGTACTTCGCTAGGACTCAATTTCCTATTCTGTAAAATGGGATGACCATGATCTTTCTGGCACCAGACAGTTACACTGGGAAGCCCAGTGCTCTGAGCCTGTTGGACTTGGTGCCCGTGTGCAGTCTCCGCCCCCGCGGACTCTGGGCGTGGCCTGTGACTTGTTTGGCCAACCGGATGTGAGCAAGCAGAGGCTTCCAAAGCATGTGCGCCTCAGGGCTTGGTACCTTGGGGAACACCCCCTCTAGGCACCCAGACTCTGTGGGGTGAAGAGGCCTTGGTTGGACTACTGAGGGGTGAGAGGCTGCGTAGAGAGAGATGGAGCGGACGCAGCGTCACCCTGGACACGCTCTCCCCAGGCAGGTGCCCACCAGAACACTCCACCATCCATATCCCCTCACTTTGCCATGGGCTTCACCCAGCCAAATGCAGCCAGCCACAGAATCATGGGAAATACTGCCACTTCAGACTGCTAGACCTTTGGAGTGGTTTGTTACATAAGAATGGACAATGAAAATCCCACTCCAGAAAGTCTGAACGACTTGGTACCTGTAAAGAAGAGTCGGCCCCCTACATGTGCGGGCTCTGCACCCAGGTTTTAACCAACTGCAGACCAAAAACATTAGATTCCAATTAAAATCCCAATCCCGGACCTCATAGAAATAGAGCAAGCAATCATGAAATTCATTTGGAGGAATAAGAGACCCAGAATAGCTAAAGCAATCCTTAGCAAGAAGAGTGAAGCAGGGGGCATCACAATACCAGACCTCCAACTATATTACAGAGCAATAGTAACAAAAACAGCATGGTATTGGCACCAAAATAGACAGGTAGATCAATGGTACAGACTAGAGGACACAGAGACAAACCCACATAAATACAGGTATCTCATACTTGACAAAGGAGCCAAAAACATACAATGGAGAAAAGACAGCCTCTTCAACAAATGGTGCTGGGAAAACTGGAAATCCATATGCAGCAAAATGAAACTAAACCCATATCTCTCACCCTGTACGAAACTCAACTCAAAATGGATCAAGGACCTAGGAATCATACCAGAGACCTGCCCTGCACCTAATAGAAGAGAAAATAGGTCCAAATCTTCATCATGTTGGCCTAGGACCAGATTTCCTTAACATGACTCCCAAAGCGCAAGAAATAAAAGCACAAATCAATGATTGGGATCGAGTCAAACTAAAAAGCTTTTTCTCAGTAAAGGAAACAATCAGCAATGTGTAGAGAGAGCCTTCAGAGTGGGAGAAAATCTTTGCCACACACACTTCAGATAGAGCACTAATCTCCAGAATCTACAAAGTACTCAAAAATCTTTACACCAAGAACACTAATAGCCCAATCAATAAATGGGCCAAGGAAATGAACAGGCACTTTACAGAGGAAGATCTACAAGCAATCAACAGATTTATGAAAAAATGTTCAACATCCCTAGTTATAAGAGAAATGCAAATCAAAACCACCTTAAGATTTCCTCTCACCCCAATTAGAATGTCTTTTATTAAGAATACAGGCAACAACAGGTGTTGGCGAGGATGTGGGGAAAAGGGTACACTTGTACATTGCTGGTGGGATTCCAATTTAGTACAGCCACTCTGGAAAGCAGTGTAGAGATTCCTTAGAAAACTTGGAATGGATCCATTTGACCCAGCTATCCCACTCCTTGGCCTGTACCCAAAGGACTTAAAATCAGCATACTACAGTGATGCAGCCACATCAATGTTCATAGCCGCTCAATTCACAATAGCTAGATTGTGGAACCAACCTAGATGCCCGTCAATAGATGAATGGATAAAGAAACTGTGGTATATATACACAATGGAATATTACTCAGCCATAAAGAATAAAATTATGGCATTTGCAGGTAAATGGATGGTGTTGGAGACTGTTATGCTAAGTGAGATCAGCCAATCCCAAAAATCCAAAGGCGAATGGTCTCTCTGATCAGTGAATGATGATGCATAATGTGGGGTGGAAGGGAGGCAAGAATGGAGGAAGGATAGATAGCATAGAGGGAAGGGAGGGGTG
>JAJEJO010053354.1:151595-166905 GCA_020662805.1 Glaucomys volans | reverse complement strand
GTTGCATCTGTGCCAAACCTTTACGGTTTTGCTTTTGTCACTATTCACCAAACAGCACAGCATAACAGCCATTTCCACAATTGGCTATAAATCATCTGGAGATGAGTGAAAGTATGTGAGAAGATATGTGGAGGTTATATGCGAACACTATGTATGCAATTTTACCTAAGGGACTTGACCATCCACGGTCCCAGTCCTCATGCATACCAAGGGACAACTATTCACACAAAAGCATGCTTTTACACGGACAGTCATAACCATCACTTTTTCTTTTTCTTTTTTTTGTACCAGGGATTGAATCCAGGGGTGCTTAAACACTGAGCCACATCCCCAGCCTTTTTAAAAATATTTTTTTAGAGACAGGGTCTCACTGAGTTGCTTAGGGCCTCGCTAAATTGCTGAGGCTGGCTTTGAGCTTGCGATCCTCCTGCCTCAGCCTCCGAAGCCTCTGGGATTATAGGTGTGCGCCACCACACCTAGCTAACCACTGCATTTTGTTAATGTCATGATAATAGTATGTGTTCAATAACTACTTGAATCAATAACTGAATTCCTGTCCCTCTCCCCGCAGCCTCACCAGGAGGCGCTTACCTGGGCTGAGAAGTCGATGAGTTTTGGCAAGGGCTGCTTGCTGCCTTCTCCACTTTTCAAAAAGTCCAGCAGGCTTCCTGCATGGGGGAGGGAGAGGAGCATTTACCACTCTTACTATTTAGTGGATGGTTAAAATTTTTTCATTGCAATGGACCTTTTCTCTCTCTCTCTCTCTTTTTTTTTTTTTTTTTTGAGACTGGGACCCCCTGTGTTGCCCAGAGTGGTCTGGAATTCCTGGGCTCCGGCGTTCCTCCTGCTCCAGCTCCCTGAGCAGCTGGGATTAAGGTCGCACCACCCGAGCCACAGCATTGGCGGTGTGTATTTATGGGCGGTGCTTGGGATTGAACCCCCGGCGAACCCGGCAGGGACCCTCGCGGCTCTGGTCTCATCCCTCCAGTCATTCCGGCCGCGTGCCCCTCCCGGTGGCCCAGGTTCTCCTTTCCCTGGGTGACCCCATGGACCAGGAGGGCTGCAGGGCTGGTGCCTGCTGAGTAGGTGTTGGAGGAGCTCCTGGCCGGACCTGCCAAGTCGCCTCGGCCTCTGCAGCTCAGCAGAGCTGACTGACGGCCATCGGCGCCCAGGGCCCGGCCCCCAGCACGCGCGCGCACCTTTGGCCATGAACTCCGTGACGATGAAGATGGGCTCCTGCGTGACCACCGCGTGCAGCTTCACCAGCTTGTCGTGCTGCAGCGTCTTCATCAGGTTGGCCTCTGCCAGGAAGGCCTCCACCGACATGCTCCCCGGCTTCATCGTCTTCACGGCCACCTTGGTGTGCTTGTTGTAGGTGGCTGAAGGGGACAGGGAGCAGGGAGGTGGTTAGAATCCACTGGCCTTCCTCTATCCCTGGACAGGAAGGCCTCCTCAGAAAGCTCTCCCTGTCCATCCCAGCCTTTGACAGGGAGGGAAGGCGCCGGCTTGGGGCTCAGACAGGTGGGCTGGAAGGCTGGTTTGCTGCTTCCCTGCTGTGTGTACTTGAGCAAGTCACTTAACCTCTCTGAGCTATGGTTTCCTCATTTGCAAAGTGCAAATGATAAACACTCTTTCTGATGGACCACTACAAGATTAAAAAATCATCTCAAAACACCACTTAGGTTAAAACACACACACACACACACACACACACACACACACCTCACTTCAACCTTAACACTGCTTTTGAAATAAATAGCAGACTCATTATGCCCTGTATGATCCTGCACATCCACCTCTCTGACCTTGTCCTCTACCAAACTTACTCATGCTGTGCATACATGAATCACCCTGCATGTCACTCAGTCCCTTGAGCACCAACCCCATCCCACCCCAGGGACTTGGTACCCTGCTTCATCTTGTGCATCTCACAGATTTCCTGACTACTTTGGTTTCCATCTACGCCTTGGCTTCTGGGAAGCTCCAGTGCAGATCCGGGGCCTCCTAGAGTAAAGGTCTAGGGCCTCACATGCCCCTGATTTGTTTTGCAGCTGCACTACCGTCTCACACTCCTCTGTATTTTCTTCTTGCCCCTTTCTTCTCATTTGGTGCCTGGCCGATGGCAGGCTCTCAGTAAATGTGCCTGCAACGCGTGGCTTTCCCGCTGACCTTCCCCGGCTGCATCGTTGGCATCTCTACAAGCTGTCCGCACTCTGGTGGGAGCACGGTGGAGAATTCACAGGGGGGGGCACTGGGACCTGGGCCAGGAGTCGTGTCCACCAACAGCCAAGGACAGCAGGGGCGAGCAAGCCTTTCTGTGCACACAGTGCCTGACGTGCTGCTGGGCACAGGACGGCTCAGAACAGCTCGTCCTCGGCTGCCAGCACTGAGCTCACCTGGAAGTTCCAGCTACATTCCCCACTCTTGGTTTTCTTTCCCCGGGGGGGCCTCTGGTTCTGTCAACCCCAAACGGGAGCCCGTCTGCATGGGGGGATTCCATTTGGAACTCCCACTTCCCAGAAGGAAGTTCTGGATCCCAACAGGCTTGGCTTCAAGGCAAATCAGAGTGTGGACAGCGGGGGATTTGGTTTGCTATCAGAGGAATCGCCCTTGAGGGCTCCTATGCAAATGCCCGTCATTTGGCTGCAGGGTTCCTGGAAGCCGAGGAGCTCTCCCCTTGCACCCTCCCCGCTGGGGCGTGTGGCTCTGGCCCAGGATCCTTACCCATCCAGACTTCCCCGAACTGCCCAGCGCCAAGTTTCTTCTGCAGCTCGAGGGACTCCCGAGGGATCTCCCAGGCGTCCTTCTCCCACGGCTTCTGGGGCTTGGGGGACACGCAGGGCACTGACAGCTTCTGGCAGAGGCCATCCTTCCCCTCTGGAAAAGAGTCCCCTGGTCAGTTGAGGACAGCAAGCTCGGAGCCAGCAGCAGCTTCCCTTCAGAGACCTCCCATCAGTGCTCTGGTCAATGTTCCACCTGCCTGCCACCAACAGAGACATTCCCAGGAGAGCAGAGCAGGACAGATGCCACCTGGACACCTTGCCCCTTCCACTCTGTTGCCCAACAAGCCCAAGCCTTCAGGACAGTCCAAAGCAACCGGAGAGGGTCAGAGAGTGTGTCCAGAGACTGGGACTCCAGGGGACAGGCCCTTCTTGGTGGGAAGTCTGGGGGCGGGGGTGCAGCTCGAGGCAGAGCATCTGCCCAGCAGGTGAGGCCTGCCTTCCACCCCAGCACCACACAGCAAAGGCAGTAAAACATGAGAACCAAGGAGATGGCGTTGGCGCCCTGCCTGGGGAGGACCTGGGGGTCAGCGGGTGGGCTCTGCAGGGCGGCTGTGGCCTGGGGCATGACTCACTCTTGTAGTGGGCCACCAGCTCCTGCAGGCTGCTGAAGGTGCTCCTTGGGGAGATGTAGAAGCCCCCGCTGTCCAGGGTCCGGATCTTATAGTGCTTCACGGTGTCCCCATGCAGGGGCTCGAAGTCTCGAACGGACAGAGAGTAGCTTCCTGCGATGGCCAGAGAGAAATGTGTCAGGGTGGCACCTCGGGGGCCTGCCATCTCCTGCCAGTACCCTGATACCCTTCCCGACATTTCCCTGAAGCCACTGCTGGCACCATCTGGGCACCTGGGCAGGAGCACACCAGGGAGGGATGGGCTGTGGCATTAGGCTTCCGGTTTCTGCCATGTCCATCTGTGAGACAGTGGGCAAGAGGAGACTGTAGCACCTCTGTGCCTCAGTGTCCCCATCTGTGAAATGGGAGCAGTCATGCCTCCCTCCCTCACTGCCTTGCCTGGCGATCAAAAGCAGTGATGCTGGTAAAAAGTCCTTGGAACAAACACTCCGTAGGGGATTTCTGTCATCTTCCTCCTCAGTATTTATCTACCACTTACATCAGTCTGTGGAACAGAAAGCCAAGATGTGCCGGGTACAGTGGCTCACCCCTGTAACCTCAGCGGCTGAGTCAGGAGGATCTCGAGTTCAAAGCCAGCCTCAGCAACTTAGCGAGGCCCTAAGCAACTCAGTGAGACCCTGTCTCTAAATAAAATACAAAATAGGGCTGGGGATGTGGCTCAGTGGCCAAGTGTCCCTGAGTTCAATCTCTGGTTCCAAAAAAAAAAAAAAAAAAAAAAAAGCCAGATTATTTAGAAAGAAACAAATAAAAAGACAAATCACAAAGAAGATCAATTCGACTACTGAAATGTGAACACACCATGGCAGGCTGAGCAGGGGTCCCCCAAAATGTTCATACCTGGAACCTGGGACTGTGTCACCTGGCGTGGTAAAGGGACTTTACGCTCAGGATCTGGAGCAAGGGCCGTTATTCTGGATTGTCCAGGGAGCCCCAGTGCAAGCACACAGGTCCCGAGCAGAGGGAGGTGAGAAGGTCCAGGTCAAAGTCAGTAGCAAGAAATGGGAAGGTGGAAATAGGGGGTTGGAGAGGCATCAGGAAGACCAAGAACCAGGGAATGAGGCCGGGAGGGTGCTTCCAGAAACTGAAACAAGGCAAGGAGAGCCCCGGGGAACCAGCCCCACCCACACTGTGTCCTGAGCCCAGTGCATGTTGGTCCGAGCCACTGAGTTTGTTGTTGCACGAAATCACGTAGGCCAGAAACACAGGTCTTTGAGTCTGTGACCACAGCTGGGCATGTCACTGACTCTCTTCCATTTTCTTCTAAAATAGCACAATGTCATAGGATTTGGGCAGACTGATTCTTAACTTGTCTTCATTTCTGGTGGTGTTGGAATTGAACCCAGTGCCTTGTGCACGCTAGGCAGGCACTCTGCCCTAGAGCTACACCCCAGCCCACTAATAGGTGAACGAAAACAGCTGACCATACATGCCAGGAGCTGTTCTAAGCGCCCTGTGCACATGAGCATTGAATGAAAAGGAGTATTTATTGTAATTAATTATAATCATATTAATTACATTATTTATAATAAAGAATACCCCCATGAGGTAGAAGTTTTATAATATTACCAGCCTTGTTTTATAGATGAGGCAATTGAGGCCCAGAGAGGTGAAGTAACTCACCTATAGCCACACAGCTGGTAAGTGGCATGGCCAAGATTCAAACCCGGGCAACTGGCTCAGGGCCCCCTCTTAGCCACTCTGTCCCAGTCAAGACGAGGCTGGTTTGACCCAAGCGCCGCAGGGTGGGCAGAATCCAAAAAACAGCGGGATGGGATTCAGGGGCCTGTGCTGCAAGTTTTGTCACAGCGGCTCAGCCCCCATCATGCCTCTGCCCAGGGGCCACGAAGGCTTGCTCTCCTGCCCTAGAGGCCTGGTTTCTCTGGCCCTGTCTGCAGCATGGACCAGCCAGTCCCCAAGCTGTCCTGGGCACAGCCAGAGAGGAGAGGTGCTGGGCAATAGGAAGCCTTGTCTTTTTGCCTGTTTATTTTCTCCTGGGGGCTCAAAGGGCCTTGTTGGGTGGGAGAAAATAAACATTCACTGACCCGAAACACTGATCATGAGCTGCACTGTCCCAGCCACAGGGGTCAAGTTGACCACACTGATGCTTTGGATCCCCAGAAGGGTTTGCTTTCAGGTCTCGTGAAGTCGCACTTGATGCAACTTGCTTGATTCATGTGAATCAGCAGAACCTAAATGTATGCGAAGGCGCTGCCCTCTGCATGCAGTCTGGAATTCAGCACCCCTGCTGCTCATCCCCTTGAGAAAACGGGCTTCAGTGGAGGCCAGGTTGTTATGCAATGTTTTCAGGAACTGTTCCTGTCCCCTGCTCCCCCATCACTCAGCAAGATGTCACCCTCAGGGGTCAGGGATCAGGAGGCTTCTCCAGACATGGAAACTTCCAAACCCCTCCTCCAAGGAGCATCATAAGCAGAGTCCCGTAGGAGGCTGGCTTGGGTCTTCCTGTAGCCTTCCCCTACTCCATTTCCTTATGGAGGGAGAAATTAGGCTTGTGGACAAGATATATTGTGATTAAAAAATAATAATGAAGGCTAAGCTGGGCCGGGTGGTGCATGCCTATTATCCCAGCAACTCAGAGGCTAAATCAGGAGGGTTTCGAGTTCAAAACCAGCCTGTGCAACTTAGTGACACCCTAAGTAACTTAATGAGACCATATCTCAAAATAAAATATAAAAAAGGGCTGGGAATGTGGCTCAGTGGTTAAGTATCCCTGGGTTCAATTTCCAGTACCAAGATAAATAAATAAATAAAATTTAAAAAGCTAGTAGCCAATTTTGATGGTGCATGCCTATCATCCCAGCCCCTTGGGAGGCTGAGGCCCCAGGATCTCAAGTTCAAGACCAACCTGGGCAACTTGGTGGACCCTGTCTCAAAACAAAAAAAACAGAAAGGGCTGGGGGTATGGCTCAGTGGTGGAGGCCCCTGGGCTCCATCCCTAGCACAGGGGGGGAAATACGAGTTAGTTAACGTCCTGCATCGGCAGGTGTTGGCTGCACGGTTTTCGGAGCCCAGGCCACATGGACTGCCATCCAGGCGCCTCCCGGGCTGCGCGGAGCGGCGGAGCGCAGGAGAGAACCGGCAGCCCGGCCATCGGGTTGGGTCGCTCAGCCCTCCCCCGGCGCTTCCCGAGGGTGGGGTGGTGGCATCGTGCCTACAGCGCGGGCCCAGGTGGGGAGGGCTGGCGAGGGTCACCTTTTGTGGTCTCGCTGTCCCGGATCATGAAGGAGCCCATCACGTTGCCGGGAGCCAGCAGGTGGCGCTCTGCGTCCTTCCGGCTGATGCCCTTGAAGAACCACCTGAGGGAGAGGGACGCGGCGGTGAGCGGGGCGGGGCCCTGGGTCCGCCAGGACCTGGGAGGCCGGGTCGGCTTCCCGCAGCATCCTTTGGGAGATTTTGGAGAAAACAATCATCTTTTGATGTCAAAACAGATGTTCTGCCAGAGGCAAATCCAGCTTGCTGAGCCTATGGGATTTGGGGGAGGGACTTTCTTTAAGAAAAATAATACAGCATTGCGAATGCAAAATGCTCACGGGCCCTTCCAGTGCCACTCAGGAAGACCGATGCCGACACAGCTGTCCCAACCAACTGTGGACAAGCATCTTAATTTTGCCATTTCACAAGCACACGTGATCGTGGGGAGCTGCGGGCTTCGGGGGCTGCGGAGGGAGGGCTTGAGCTTCCCCAGCTTTCCAGTCAATCCTCCGCATGTGCACACTTCAATATGTAGTTGGCATGAATTTCTAGGCTTAAACGTGAGATTGTAAAGAATTTTAAAATTGGGATCATATCTTGGGAACTTTCCTTCTTTTTTTCTGAATATTTGGAATATTGGCTGGAAAAGTTCAAGCAGTGCCAGCTGAATCCATTTCCACCCTCTCAAGGATGATAGAAAAAGCCCCAGCACAGATGTCAGCCGGCCTTGGCTCTGCGGCAGACCTGCTGTGTGACTTTAAGCAAGTTGCTTTCCCTCTCTGGGTCACTGTTTCCTCTGTTATCAACTGGGGAGAAAGATAGCTAGTACTGAGTTCTTCTTATCTACCCAACAACTTTATGGAATTGTTATCTTTCTTATTCTGATTTTATAGGTGATGAAACTAAGAACAGAGAGGGCAAGTAACTTGTTTGGGGTCATATAGCTGGGAAGTTGTAGAGGCGGGGTTCAAATTGAAGCAGTCTAACTCCAGAGGCCAAGTGTGCGCACTCATCCTTGTGGGGAAGGCAGACACCATATATGTGAATAACCAAAGAAATAAGATCAGTTTTCTACTAGCAAGAGGTGTTCGGAGAGGATAAAACAGGCTTCCAAGAGCCAGAGTTGTGGAGGGGACCCCCTTAGACAGGTGGTCAGTGATGGCCTCTCTCAGACCTGAAGGAGAAGAAGCCAACCAAGCCAAGAGCCCTGGGGAAAGCACGCCAGCAGGGAGACAGTGTGTGCAAAGGGCCTGAGGCCATCACGCTTGCTTCTGGGAGGCAGGAAATGGGATACTCACTCCTCCGTCTCCAGGGAGTTCACACGGGCCACGTAGTTGCTTGGGATGTAGCCCTCTTTCCTGGTGGACAGAGATCGAGCCCGCCACCACTCCCCAGACCTGAGGGACAGGAGGGAGAGGAGCAGTCAGAGAGCAGAGGGTCAGTTCTCCAGTCCTTTCAGGCCCCCAGCTTGGCCTAGAGAGTCCTCCATCCCCAGGAGGCCAGTAGGGTGAAGGGCAGGACCATGATTGTCCTGAGCCCCCCGACAAGGTGTGGACACGGTCCCCACTGAGTGGATAGCCAGCCCGTCCCTGAGCTCACAGCCCATGGACAGGGTCTTTGGCCCTCCCCTCCTCGCTGGATCTGAAGCTCTGGCCCATGGCAGGCCTGGAGCCCAAGGACCCCCACAGAGGGTCTGCGGGGGCCAAGAGCCAGGGGACTCAAGGGTCTGGCTGAGAAGGACCAGCTGCCCTGCTGGGTCCCAGCGCGTCCCAGCACTCTGACCACCAGGGCAAAGGCTGAAGGGGATTGGAGCCTCGACCTCAGAGGCCCGAGGGTTCTGAATGCAAAGTCACCCCGGGGCCTGGCCGTGGGGCAGCCTGACCAGCAGCCAGGAAGGCTTTCTGGTTAGCGCCTTCGCTGGGTCACCTCTGCCTGGGTTGCGCCATCGCGAGCTCCCCTTTACTGTGGCTTCCATCCGGGGTGTGAGCCACCCCTCCTTCCTGTGTTCCCATCAGGGTCATCTACTCCTGGGTGACACAGCCTAGCAGGTCCTTCACTGAAGCACAGGAGCCTAATGCAGTCCTGAGGTGGGCGTGTCCGGGGACCCCGTGGGGACTCACTCCTCCAGGACCACCATCTGGTCCCCCTTCTGGAAGCTGAGGTCTTCGCGGTGAATGGCCTCGTAATCATACAGGGCGACCACGACGAAGTCCTCAGGGCCTGCGGGGAGGGAGTGGGTGGGACGGTGAGGCGTGTGGGCGATCCCCCCGGGCAGCTGCACCCAGCCTGTGGTCCTGGCACCAGCCTTGCCGGCCGCTCCAGAGCCGGGGCCTCTGTGCCAGTTACTGGACGGTGTCGTGGAAGCCGGGAGCCGGGCGGGGAGCTTCAGGGCAACTCAGGGGATTTTCAAGGGTGTTTCTGATCCTTTTTGGGATTTTTACCTCAAACTCTGACTGAGAACTTGACCCAACCCTCTCCCTGGTATGGGACTCCACTGCCCCTGGTTGCCAGATACTCACCCTCTGCAAACCCAGGGGGGTTGCCATTGTCGTTGTTAGGCCCCTGGAAGGAAGAAGCCGGGGAAGAATGTGAATCTGAGAAGGTGCGAGAAGCCATGGGAGCTGTGCATTCAGAAGGGGCTGGGGTGTAGCTCAGTGGGAGAGCACTTGCCTGGCATGCATGAGGCCCCGGGTTCCGTCTCCAGCTCCAGGGGGAAAAAAAGGGACACTCATCTTACCCTAGTCATGTGTGTCAGGGAGGAGGCCCAGAGAGGGCAGAGAACATGTCCAAGGTCACACAGCACATCAGAGGCAGAGTCAACACAAAGAATACAGGTTTCTTGGGTTAAGGCCTCTGCCCTTGACCTTGGACATACTTGGATTGACCCTTCCTCTCCACATGTGTGAGGAATTTGGTCCAGATCAGTGTTTTCCAATGTTTGAAGAAATTGCAGATCCACTAATATTGCCCATGAACAAATGACTCCATTAGTATGTGGAAAAAAATCGAAGTGTGCATCCAGAGGGAACCGCCACTTAGATCCTGGTGCCCTAGCAGCTCTTAGAAGAGGAAGGTCAAGACTCACTACTGATGTAACTTGACCTCAGACACAGCATTGGATTAAAAAGCTAGTTCTGAAGAACCATAAGTACAACACACGTGTGTAAAACACACACTCGCGCATCCTAGTAGTTTCTGCACTCACACTAGATGGTGAGAGTGTAAATTCATGGAAAAAGGTTTGCAAACGTCCACACGAAACTGACAACCATGGATTCCTCTGCGGGCTGGGGCATTTTGGTGGGGGGAGCACTGGGCAGTGGCTGTACTGTGTGCGTCTTTATTTTCAAGGACAGTATATTTGTCCTTCACATGTGACATTAAACATATGTTTAGTGGGTGCAGTGGCGCACGCCTGAAATCCCAGCAACTCGGGAGGCTGAGGCAGGAGGATCGCGAGTTCAAAGCCAGCCTCAGCAACTTAGCGAGGCCCTAAGCAGCTCAGTGAGACCCTGTCTCTAAATAAAATACAAAATAGGGCTGGGGATGTGGCTCAGTGGCCGAGTGCCCCTGAGTTCCCCCAAAAAACATTTGCTTGAAGAAATTAGGAAACACTGTGGAGGACATGATTTTGGGGGGTGGGATTCACAAAGTTCATTACAAGGATTCAAAGGCTCTGAGAAGACCTGCAGGGAAGGAGCCTCTTTCTCCCAGTGTTTCTCAAACTGGTTTGGCCCAGGAACCCTTCCTCTGAGGAACACTCAGCTAACTGACCTCCAAACCGCGCCCTGCAGCAGAGGAGCAGGGAGCAGCTGATAAGGGTGGCCCTTCACCCTGACGCTCCTCCTGGTGGGAGGATCCTCTGCCTTGTGTGGTGACATGTCAGAGGGCCTCTGAGAACCTGAGAACTGGGAGCCTTCACCCCAGAAGGGGCCCAGGGCCACACAGGTTCAAAGAGGAGCGGACTCAGGAGCGCCCTCGGGTTTGTAACCTGCAGTCGGCTGGGGACGTCACTAGTGTCAGAAGTCCTTGTGACCTCAGGCTGGGTCCACAGAGGTCAGAGGTCAGTGGGAGGGGTGACTGCCATTTCTCTCCCTTTTCCGGAATCAGTCCCGTTTGAGGCATGTTGCTGAGGAAGGGCGAGCAGGAGGGGAGAGGCCGGGACTCCTGTCCTGTGGAGGGGTTTGGAAGTGAGGCTGGGCTGGGGTAGGATCTCCTCCTCAATCTCTAAAGGCTGTCCTGGGGCAAAGGCTGAGGGGAGAGCGGGGACCAAGAAGTAAGGGTTATGGGGACAGGCCTCCCTCCAACGTGAGGAAGAACGCCCCGAGGGCCACCCCAGGAAGGCGTGCACCTCACCTGGGGGCAGCCACCCTCAGACAAGGATGAACCAAGGGCGCAGAGCAGAGCCAACTCGGGTCTGGGGTTGGGAAGCCCTGGCTGCACAGTGTCCCCCTGGGCCACCCTCTGGAGCTGTTCAGCCTCTCTGAGCCTTGGTCACCTTGCTGTGGAGTGGCCTGACCCCTGCCTCCCAGCTTTGGGTGAGGGATAGTGCTGTGATGCCCAGGCCACGCAGGTGTTCAAGAACAGGGACAATGAGACCGTCACACCTGTTACTGCTGCCATGTGCGGTCACGGCTACCACCAGTGTGTTGGTATCCTTACCACCGCTGCTACTCTGATGACCATTTCATGACCACCATGGTCACCATGGTCACCACGACTATGGCTGCCATCGCTATCCATCACCGGCGCTGTCACCACTGCCATGACTGTCCCCTTCATTAGCATTTGCTTCCACCCCGTTCCCCTAGGAACCTGTGCTGTGCAGGGTGGTCCTGGCTCCACCCCCAGGGGTGGCCTGAGGCCAGCGGGTTAATCTCAGCCTCATCCCTTAAGAGGGCAGAATACAAACTGTCACTGGGCTGCTGGGGAGGACCCAGCATGCCAATTCTCGTAAAGCACACAGGACGGCGCCCGGTCCACAGGAGACTCTGGACGGGCAGAGTGAGCGGTCCCCTCGGCCGGCTTGACTCCGTCTCTTATTCACTCCTTTGTGTTGTCCCTGTGGTTCGATGGCTGTCACACGCCCACTACTGGGCTCACTAGACTGCTAGTGTATTCTTGCACGACGCGGATGTTACCATTCCTGCCGCTCCTGCAGCTGCTACTGTGACTAATCTGGTCGGGTGTCACTCCTGGTGCTGCTTGGTGGCCTCCCAGGCTGGGGCCTGCGTTGCTCACTCGGCCTGGCTATGGGGGCTTGTGCTGGTGGCCGAGGCCCTCTGCAGGACAAGGAGCAACTTCCTTGCCTAGGAAACACCCAAATGTGTGTCCTGGAGAGCTCGGGCACCAAAGATGGCTAGGCAGGGCCACCACATCCCAACCACACCCTGTGCAGCCTTGGGAAGAGGGGTGCTGCCAGGGAGGCGGCAGGTGGCCCTGGGCAGGCTCTCCCCTACTCACCGGCTTGGGATCAGGCACGTACTGAGGGCTGTGTGGGTTGGAGCCCGACTCAGGCTTGGAGACCTTGCCTCTATCCCGGAGGAACTTGGACTTGATGCACCCCATCCTGCAGACAGAAGGGAGCCCAGGTTGTCCAGAGTCCACCAGGGGCCTCATGTGAGGCTGCCTCCCAGGCCCCGGCCCTGACCAGCTCCCACTTGCCCTGGGCCTTCGGGACTTCCCATGTCCATGTCCATGTCCACTGAGGCTCCGCCCAGAGCCAGCAACTTGTCCTGGCCCGGGACCTGTGCCACATGGGCCTTCCTCAGAGGGGAAGTCAGGAGGATGAGGGAAATGTCAGCACGGGAGCAGGGTGGGCAGAGGGTGCGGGCGCTACTGGCTCCGGGTCAGAACGCCCGCGCTTGCCCTCACGACCTGATGCCACCGCACCCACTGGTCACCCTCGGGCACCCAAGCCAGTCGCAACTCCTCAGCAGCAAAATGGGGATAATAATGAAAACTGCTGGCAGGGTGTGGGAAGGACAGGAAGGCGAGTGGGTGGGGAGAGAGCAGGCCTGCTGAGCACGAGAGGAAAGTAGAACTGAGCCCCCGTGGTGCAACGGGTCACAGGATGAGGATGAGGATGAGGTCACAGGATGAGGTCGCCCCGTGTGGCTCCCATGACCGAGGCACAGAGTAATCAAGGCACCGCGTCCCTGTGTCATTTTATAACTGGGTTCTGACTCTTTCCCTCCTCTCTCCCTCTCTCTCCCTCTCTCTCCCTCTCTCTGACTTATTTGGTCATTCACTCATTCACTCAATAAACATTTACTGCGTACTTTTCTAAACCCTGAACCACTTGGGCGAGCCCACGTCCTCATGGAGCTCAACCGAAGATGAATGGGAGACACAGAAAATAATAGGATATTTAGTGGCAAATGAGAAGGAGCCTGTCATAGGAACAACTGCGGGAGGCCCGTGGACGGGAAGATGGAAGGCCCCTTTAGGAGGTGATATTGGACCTGGGTCTGAATGACACAAGGAGCCAGTCATATGACAGACACCCTGAGGGGATGGTGTTCCAGGCAGGGGAACAGCAGATGCAAAGGCCCTGGGGCTGGAATGTGTGTGGAAGAAGGAGGCCACCGTGAAAGCAGGCCAGTGTGGCTACAGCTCCAGGGCAGGGGAGAGGATGCTACGTGACCAGGCTGCCATATCTTCATGTGGCAATGAGGAATTTGGATTTTACTCTAAGGAAGGTTGGGAATGATGGCAAGCTTCTGGCAGGTCAACCCTGGGCTTTAGTTTCCACTTTAAATCTTCCCACTGGTGGCTGGGCAAAGGGTGGACTGCAGGGAGCAGGCCAGGGAGCCCCGTTGGAGTCTGTGGTGGTCACCAGGCACGAGATGATGGCAGCCTGGTACAGGCGGTGGCTTTAGAGGGGTACAGAGGGGAGGGATCTGGGGAAGTGTAGGGAACTTAGTGAAGGGAGGAGAGGAAGGGAGGAAAGGGAAAAGAGGGAAGGAGCTCTCCGACACAGGTCAGCATGCAATCATCTTTTATTCTCCATCATTATTATCCTTCCCCCCTGTTACATATGATTTTAGCCTTTTATACCCCTACAGACAAAGAAGGCGAAAAGCCAACAGCAATGAATTCCCAGGCAAAGCAGGCAAATCACCAACAGCAATGGCTAGATAATGGCAAATCACCAACAGCCAGATAACCACTCCTTGAACTGTTTCTTAATCTAACCTAGACTCAAACATTTCCAGCTCTGTCCTTTCTCAGGGCCAGAGAAACATTCTTGTTTGCAAGCAATGTTCTCTCTATCTGTTTCTGACCTCTTGGCAGAAAATCCTGTTTGCAGGCAATTCCCACCAAGGACTGCAAAGTCCCTAGTTTGTAAGAGCACCTGTAGTTAAAACTCCTGATTTCTCTCTTGGTAGAAAATCCCGTTTGCAGGCAGATCCCACCAAGGACTACAAGGTGTCTTGTTTGCAAGAACGCCTGTAGTTATTAAGTTTTGATTCCCTACAGGAAGGTTTTAGAAGAAGAGTCCCAGGAAACTTTTGCCACCTGCACCTCAGATAGAGCACTCATCTCCAGGATGTGAAGGACTCAAAACACTTAACGCCAAAAACCCAGATAACCTAATCGATAGATGGGCCACAGAACTGAGCAGACGCTTCACAGAAAAGGAAACACAACTGACCAACAGATACGTGAAAAAATGTTCAACCTCTCTAGCAATTAGAGAAATGCAAGTTAAAGCTGCACTGAGATTTCATCTCACGCCAGTCAGCATGGCAATGATCAGGAATACAAGCAACAGTAAGTGTTGGCGAGGATGTGGGGAAAAGGTACACTCATACATTGCTGGTGGGAATGCAAATTGGTGCGACCACTATGGAAAGCAGTATGGAGATTCCTCAGAAAACTTGGAATGGAACCACCATTTGACCCAGCTATCCCACTCCTTGGTCTATGCTCAAAGGACTTAAAACCAGCATACTATAGTGACACAGCCACATCAATGTTTATAGCAGCTCAATTCACAATAGCTAAACCATGGAACCAACCACAATAGCTAAACTATGGAACCAACCTAGGTGCCCTTCAACAGATGAATGGATAAAGAAAATGTGGTGTATATACACAATGGAATATTACTCAGCATTTGCTGGTAAGTGGATGGAACTGAAGGCTATCACGTTAAGTGAAATAAACCAATCCCAAAAAACCAAAGGCCAAATGTTCTCTCTGATATGTGGTTCCTAACACACAATAAGGGAGGGTGGGGAGGGAAGAATAGAAGTTCATTGGATTAGACAAAGGGGATGAAAGGGAAGGGAGAGGGATGAGAATAGGAAGGACACAATGAATCAGACATAACTTTCCCATGTTCGTATGTGAGTACACCACCAGCGTACTCCACAGCATGGACACCACAGCAATGGGAAGTTATACTCCATGTATGTATAATATGTGAAAATACATTCTACTGTCATGGATAACTAAAAAGAACAAATAAAAATTTAAAAAAGAGGTAGAGCTCACAGAATTCGCTGCTGTATTAATTTAAAGATGCTTAAAGAAAACACTTTTGCCGGGTGCGGTGGTGCATGCCTGTAATCCCAGCGACTCGAGAGGCTGAGGCAGGAGGATCACAAGTTCAAAGCCAGCCTCAGCACTGGTGAGGCACTAAGCAACTCAGTGAGACCCTGTCTCTAAATAAAATACAAA
>JAJEJO010053354.1:77389-151495 GCA_020662805.1 Glaucomys volans | reverse complement strand
AAAAAAAAAAAAAAAAAAAAAAAAGAAAGAAAAAAAGAAAAAGAAAAAGAGAAAAAAGAAAACCCTTTTGCCTGACTGGATTCAAAACTTACTGTGAAAGTGGCAGAAGCGCACAGTGGGCACTGTAGGGACGATCACCGCTCACCTGACCGCGTCTGCGCGCCGGCCGCCATCCGCGCAGGAGCATGGAGCGCACAGTTCCCGCGAAACTCCTTTAGGCCTGAGGCTTGGAGGTGGGAAGCCCTGGGAAGCCCTGAGGGCTGTTCATGCAGGAAACTGCCATCAGCTCTATGTGACACAATCAAGCGTGATTTTTTTTTTTAAAGATATACAATGCCAGATTTGGGTAAAATGTGACCGTCCCCCTGAACCAAGAAAGCTGTGTCCAGTGCCTGGCATGCAGTAGGCATCGGAAATGTCCACTGCCATGTTCCCAGAAGAGTCACGCTAGTCACATTTATTATCTGATGCTTTCTACAGCCATTTATTTACTTATCTACTTATATACTTATGTATGTGTCTATGCATTTTTTGTGGCACTGGGGATAGAAGCCAGGTGCTCTTCGGTGAGACCATCCAGGCCTTTTTAGTTTGAAACAGGGTCATGTCAGGTGGCGCAGGCTGGCCTTGAACTTTCCACCCTCCTGCCTCCGTCTCCCAAGCTGGGATTACAGGCGTGCACCACTGTACCTGGCTTTATTTATTTTTTTAATTTAATTTAATTTAATCAATTAATTTATTTTTGTAGTGCTGGGGATTGAACCCAGAGCCTTGTGCTTGCGAGGCAAGCGCTCTACCAACTGAGCTAGATCCCCAGACCCCTGGCTTTATTTTTAAATGTTTTATTCTCTCTATATTTTTTACCATATTGGGGGCTGAACCCAGGGCTCACACATGCTAAGCAAGTGCTCTACCACTAAGTTACAGCTGTATTTTTATAAGTAAAAAGAAACAAGTTAATCTAAAAATGTGTTTGTTTTATCCAATGTATAGAAATTATTAGCATGCAATAAATATAAAAATTATCAATGAGGTATTTTGTATTGTTGTGAGTTGTTTGCGATGGGGTCTCACTATGTTGTCCAGGCTGACCTGGAACCCCCAGGCTCAAGCCATCCTCCTGCCTCAGGCTCCTGAGTAGCTGCAATTGCAGGCCTACCACACTGACCGGCATTGTTCTCTTGCACTGTCTTTTTTTGGGGTGAGAGGATGTTAGGGATTGAATTCAGAGGCTCTCTACCACTGAACCAGCTCTATTTATTCTTTATTTTTGGGACAGGATCTCACTAAGTTTCTGAGGCTGTCCTCAAACTCTGATCCTTCTGCTTCAGCCTCCTGAGCTGAAGGGATTATAGGCATGCAACACTGCACCCGGCTTTGTACTAAGTCTTTCAATCCCAGTACGTGTTTACATTTCAGTTATGAGTTGCTACTTTTTAGGTGCTTCATCATCACAGTTGGCTCGAAGCTACGTCCTAGGTGGGGCAGATACAGGACATTCCCATGATTGCTGGATGGTCAAGGCTGGTCTCCCTCATGTCTGGGGTCCTGAGTGCTTGGCTCAGTGCCTGCCTGGCAGTGGTACACAGGGAACCAATGCTTGCCCAGAGCACTATGCTCCTTGCAATAGACAGTAGAGGAGTCCATAGAAAATATTTGCTCCTCTTATTTTTTTAAAAAAACTTAATTTAATTCATTTATTTTTATGTGGTGCTGAGGCTCAAACCCAGTGCCTCACGCATGCTAGGCAAGTGCTCTGCCACTGAGCTGCAACCCAGCCCCCTATCAGGATGTGACTTCTGCTCCAGGGATGGAGTTGAGAAGGGAAGATGGACACAGCGGCTCGGTTCCAGAGCCACGTGTGAAGAAGCTGTTAGCAGAGACAGAAAGCAGAACCCTAGTCGCCAGGACTGGGCACGGGGCAGCGGGAGTCAGCATTTCAGTTCTACAAGAGGAAACTCATGGAGGTGGCTGACGATGATGTTTGTGCATCGTGAATGCACTTAATGCTGCGGAATGCTGCCGTTAAAATGGGCCAGATGACAAATTTACATTATATGTATTTTATCACACTGAAAAGGGGGCTGGGTACATTTGGCTCAGTGGTAGAGCGCTTACCTAGCATGCACGAGGCTCTGGGTTCAAGCCCCAGCACTGAGAGAGAGAGGGAGAGAGAAAGGGGGGCCCTATAACAGATACTATCATAGGGCGTAGCAAAGATATGCATGCTGTTAATACACTTATGAACATTGCAAAAGTTAATAGGTGCTATTAGGTGATAAAAGCAATCTGCAGAACATCTAATATCAAACCCTTTGGTAAGATGAATATGTATATGTTAGCATGCTCATAGAAAAAAACATCTGTTTGTGATAATAATTGAGCAGCAGAATAAGGAGCTGGGTTTTGAAGAACAGGGAGGCTCCGAGAAGATAAAGATCTGGGAAAAGCCAAGAGTGTTCCAGAGCAAAATCAATTTCCCAAAGGATTTGAAAGAGCTTAAAATATTAACCCAATCTACAGAGCATTTCAAGACTCAAAGGAAACCAGGTGTGGTGGCACATGCCTGTAATCCCAGCAGCTTGGGAGGCCGAGGCAGGAGGATCATGAGTTCAAAGCCAGCCTCAGCAACTTAGCAAGGCCCTATGCAACTCAGGGAGACCTTGTCTCTAAATAAAAAATATAAATGGCTGGGGATGTGGCTCAATGGTTAAGCAGCTCTGGGTTCAATCTCTGATGCCAACAAAACAAAACAAAACAAAATCCTCGAAGGAAGAATCACTGAATCAGAATCCTGCATTTATCTCAGAGCTCCCTAACAGCCAAGAGAAAAATGGAAATTTGTACATCATCACCTTATGATCTCAGAAGCACAGTAACTTTGCGGAACAAATATTTTTTTGAGTTCTAAATTCAAAAGACAATTTATCATGTCATTCTCACTTAAAGGTCATTGAGGAGCAGAATGGACAATTTCTCCCACTGTGATTTGACAGCAGAGTCTACAGTACGATGACGAGTGTTTCCCAAACATACATCGCTGATGTTCAGGGGGGATTGGGAACCATGGAATGGGCTGGGGTGGGGAAAGGATGACGGAAGAAGTTCATGCAGCCCAGGACTCTGGCAGGGTGCCCTGTGTCAGAGAGGCTTGAAGGGAGTTTAGAAATGCAATAGGGTTGCCAGGCCATGACGCACGCCTGTAGTCCCAGCGGCTTGGGAGGCTGAGGCAGGAGGATCTCGAGTTCAAAGCCAGCCTCAGCAACTTAGCGAGGCCCTAAGCAGCTCAGTGAGACCCTGTCTCTAAATAAAAAAATAAAAAATAAAAAAGGGCTGGGGATGTGGCTCAGTGGTTAAGGGTGCCTGGGTTCAACCCTGGGTACCCCTCCCCGCAAAAAAAAAGAGCAACAGAGTGCCTGGCCCTCGGGGTGTGGCCAGTGTGAAACCAGCAGCATCAACCTCCTGAGGTCCCACCTTCCAAACAGAGTGTGCATTTAACAAGGTCCTGGGAAACCTAGGTGCCCACTCCTGTTGGGATGGTGGCCCGGTGAGCATCTTTTGCTCTGCATCCTCAGTATCTGCACTGGGGACTGAACCCAGGGGCGCTGAGCCACTGAGCCGCATCCCCAGCCCTATTTTGTATTTTATTTAGAGACAGGGTTTCACTGAGTTGCTTAGGGCCTTGCTAAGTTGCTGAGGCTGACTTTGAACTCACGATCCTCTGGCCTCAGCCTCCCGAGCTGTTGGGATTGCAGGTATAATTAGCATGCATCTCTCTTCTAACAGTGGCTGGATTTTCCTCTGGGAAAACAACCTTCTCCTTCTCAGTACATGAGGTGTGGCGGGGTTAACTCCACTCTTGCCTTTAGGATAATCAGAGAATCCTGTGTCCCCTGGCCTTAGCAGTTGACCAAGCTATAGACAAGTGTGTGGTATTTGTATATATATATATATATTTTTTTTTTTTGCGGTGCTGGGGATTGAACCCAGGGCCTTGTGCTTTCGAGGCAGGCGCTCTACCAACTGAGCCATATCCCCAGCCCAAGTGTGTGATTCTTACTGAGGCAGAGTCTTCCCTGGCATTTTGCTGGAAAAATTAGGAAAAAGGCAGTCTCTGTAAATCATGATGTAGGAACCTGGGGCTCTTAAGAATCATCTTGACATCATGAAGAAAGGCTGCTTGAGAGTGAAACCACTCCAGAGGACAACAGAGCAGAGGGATGAAGATATAACGATTCCTGATGGTAAGTTTGAGCACCTGGATACAGCAATGCCTGAAGCTGGTGGATTTTTCTGAGTCACAAGCAAATTAAGTTCTCATTTTTGCCTAAGTCAATTCGAGTTGGGTTTTTGCCACATGCACCCAGTTTTCACTGATTTTTGCCTATTCCTGGGTCACATGCTAGATTGAATGAACCAGTCTCCAGGAGTGAGGGCCTGGAATATATAATTCCAATGGTTCTGCAGGAAATTCTTAAGCATGCTAAATTTTTTTTTTTTTTTTTTTTTTTTTTTTTTTGGTGCTGGGGATTGAACCCAGGGCTTTGTGCTTACGAGGCAAGCACCCTACCAACTGAGCTATATCCCCAGCCCCAAGCATGCTAAATTTTGAGACCCATCAAGATAGTGGCATGGAGGCTGGACCAGGTGTGGATTATGGCTCTGCTGCCACTGACTAGGTGACTTTGGTCCAGTCACTTCCCTGCTCTGAGCCTCATTTTTAAAAAGAAAGGAGACACTTTCTCAGGCTTGGCCTGAGGTTCTGTGCAACAAGGGATGTGAGAGGCCTTTTCAAACCTCCACATGCACATGTTTCTTTACCAATTGGTTCACAGCCAAGCTCTGGGAGCAGAAGTAGCTCCCCGGCTCCACACCAGCTCGGAACCATGGACGCCTGGCTCAGAGACTTCCTCTGGCCACTGCCTGCCTGGAACCTGAAACTGTCCTGACCCCTCAGCTTCTGCTGGGAGGGAAATGAGAAACGGGGCTTGCTCTCCCGCCCGCTGCTTCCCACGGTGGCCACCACGCTGGCTGGGCTGGGGAGGCCTCTCCCGCACTCTGAGCTGAGCCCAAGGCGGAAGGCCGGGGCTGCCTGAGCCTCCCTGGAGTGGCCAGCTGGCTCTTTGGAGGGTCTGTACTCAAGCAGAGGTCTGCAGAGGCAGTGTGAGGGGGCCCTGGGGTTGTCCCTTCTCTGTCAGAAGCTCAGTGTGTGACCTTGGACAAGACTCAGTTTTTCCCTGGGCCTCAATTTCTCCAAATGTGACCTGAGAAGCTGGACAAGGAGTTCCTTCCTGCACGGCTTCCATTCCTGCTTCTTCTCTCTCAGGCTCACTGCGGGGTGTGGTGGAGGGTTGGGTCCAGTCCCCTCCACCCCTGCAGCAGGCACGGTCTACTAGGCCAGGATCAATTCTTTGTTAAAAAATAAATTCAAAGCCGGGAGCGGTGGCACACGCCTGTAATCCCAGCAACTCGGGAGGCTGTGGCAGGAGGATCACGAGTTCAAAGCCAGCCTCAGCAACTTGGCGAGGTCCTAAGCAACTCAGTGGGACCCTGTCTCTAAATAAAACACAAAATAGGGCTGGGGATGTGGCTCAGTGGTCAAGTGCCCCTGGGTTCAATCCCCAGTACCAAAAAAAAAAAAAATTCAAATAAATAAATATGATATGATATATATATATTAGTTGTAGATGGACACCTTTAAAATACCTTTGGACACAATATGGATATATATATATATTAGTTGTAGATGGACACCTTTAAAATACCTTTGGACACAATAAAATACCTTTATTTTATTAATTAATTTATTTTTATGTGGTGCTGAGGCTCAAACCCAGTGCCTCACAAGTGCTAGGCAAGCGCTCTGCCACTGAGCTACAGACCCAGCCTGGCCTTGGCCAGTTGTGGCCAGTCAGAGTTGAGGCAATAGAAGCAAAAATGGGCACGTGACTCAATCCTGGTCAAGAAGAGTCATCCTGTGGCTTTTGGCTAGAAAACAGGCTTGTAGCAGCTAAACAGAGTCTAAGAATAGAGACATACAGATTCTCAAGTTTAGATCCAGCCCTGCTTGAAGCTGATATTTCATGGACTTTCCAATAACTTCCCTCTTCTGCTTGAGCCAGTTTGAGTTGGATTTTTGTTTCCTTAAACACCAAAGAATACTGTCCAGGAAAGAGGAAATTCTTGTAATGAATTGCAATTCATACTCAAGTGTAAATGACTGATGGAAGAACTTCTCTGATAGCATTGTGTGTGTGTGTGTGTGTGTGTGTGTGTGTGTGCGCGTGTTTATGTATATACCAGAGATTGAACTCAGGGGCACTCGACCACTGAGCCACATCCCCAGCCCTATTCTGTATTTAGAGACAGGGTCCCACCGAGTTGCTTAGCACCTTGCTTTTGCTGAGGCTGGCTTTAAACTCCAGATCCTCCTGCCTCAGCCTCTGAGCTGCTGGGATTCAGGCATGTGCCACCACGCCTGGCTTCTAGTGGCAGTTTTGATAGAAGAGAAACTAAGATGATTCTAGACCCACAGAGTAGGCGAGGATGGGTGGAGTATGGACCCCATGAAGCTGAAGGCACAGAAGCCGTGCCTAGACCGTGCTTGGCGTATCACAGGCCTCCACATTCGGTGCTGGAGTGAGCGGATTGTGCTGCACTCTCCACGGGCCTGGCCACAGGTGACTGGAGTCAGAGACCAGGGTTATGAGCCCAAATCTCAAAGACAGGAAATGAAGACCATGAGCAAGAGGGCCTCCTGCTGGCCAGGGCAGGTGGAACTGGACCTCAGCTCTCCTGCCCTTCGTCATTCCCTGGGGTCAGCCCCGGAGGCGGAGGCGGCAGGCGGTGAGGGAAGAGGGGAATGAGGAACCCAAACAGGAAGCTCAGGAGGGCGGCAGATGGGGCCTGTGGCTCGAGGAGGTCCAGTTAGAGGAACTTTCCCTTCTCGGAACAGCTCAGTCATGGGGGCAGGGAGCAGGGTTTGCCCCAAACAGGCACCAAGTCCTTCTGGGGCGCAGGGCCCAGTGGCTCCTTTTTCCCAGATTCCCTGTCTTCTGAATGAGCCATCCTTATCCCCAAGTGACCTTTGTCCCTAATGGACATTTGGGGGCCACCCCCCCCCCCCCCGCTTCTCCTCTGTGCCCCTCTCTGAGAGAGCTCAAGATCTTGATTTCCAGGCGGGAAGGGACTTGGGAGATGAACGCCTTCATCCCATGAGTGGAGCGACCCCCTAGACAGGGCTGGTGTTGGGCCCTGAGTCACACCCAGGCCAGTGACAGAATGACACGCAGAAGGACCCGGGGCCCTGGGTCGTTCATGTGGTCCTGCCAGAGCGTGGGCCCTGAGACACCCAGGTTCTGATGACCTTTGGAACCACATCCTGAACTCTGTCCCATCTCGCTGGACAGTGCCTCCAGAGGCTCAGTCAAGTCCAGAATCCCAGCGAGCCTCCCTGAGGTGGGTGGGGCAGGGAAACAGAGGCTGAGGCTGAAGTCAGAGCCGGACTTGGGTTCTCTTTCTGCCTCTTCCAAATAATCCACCTTTGAAAACATGAGTCAGGCCGCCCGCCTCTTCTGCTCCAGGCCTCCTGGGCCGCCCAGGCCGCCCAGCCCGTCCCGTCCGTGTGGGTGAGGCCTCCGGGGTCTGAGCTGGCCTCGACCTCGCAGACCTGCCACCTCCCGGGCACCAGGCCTCTCCACACTGCACTCGAGTCCATGATACTCTCCTTGCTCTTCTTCAACTCACCAACCATGCGTCCCCCTCAGGGTCGTGGCACGTACTGCTTTCTGGAATGTTCTTCACCCAGGAAGCCTCCTTCACTTCATCCAGGTCTTGGCTCCTCAGAGAGGCCCTCCCGCGCTGCACTGGCTAAAACAGAACCCTGCCCCTACCCTGATCCCGTGGGCTCCCAGCCTGCTCCCAGCTGTTCTTCATGGCCCTGGCCACCCCTCCCCGGGTCTCTGACTGCGGAGAGCACAGTAGACCCACAGCCCCACTGTTGTGCTTTGAAGGCCATCACTGGTCCCACGAGCTGCTTCGGGCCAATGCCAGAGCGTCCGGGGAGACGGAGGAGGCCGTGTCTGCGGGACCTCCTTCCTGGGAGCTGCAGGGTGGGCTCAGCACTCTGCCTTCCCTCCCTCGCTCCCTCCTTCCCTCCTTCATTAGGGGTCAGACCGGCCTGACCATCTCAGGGACCCTCCAGCCCCTCCTGGCTTCTCCCCACATTCTCTCACAGGCGTCTTTGCTAACAAATGGCCTGTGCTGCTCCCCAGCACGGAAAACTGGGACACAGTATGTGCTCAATAAAACTCCTGTTTGAATAACTGGATGAAGCTCCTGTCAGCCTCCCTGGTGCCCCAGATTTCCCATCTAATCAACAATTGTGAATTGGTGTAAACCAGGAAGGGCTATCTGTGTTGGCTCACTCCTGTTTGGAGAAGAAAGTCTCCTCTGCTTGGCTGGAGAGGAGTCCCCCCTTCAGACACACACAGCAGCCCATGGGCCACAGGGGTGACTTCACTCTAACCTGCCACCTTGCTCCAAACTCATTCCCTGCACCCTGTCCCCACGTGGAGATCTCACAGCCACACTGTGGCCGTTTCTTTCTCAGATTGTCTTTTTAAGCTGACAGAGTTCCAGGGCTCAGTTTCCTTTATATTTTGGAGTGTGTAATTTTTGATTCAAAAATGACCTTTCATCACCTGGTCAAGCCTAGGAAGGCTCAAGTCTTTTTTGTTTTTTTTTCTTTTGCGGTGCTGGGGATTGAACCCAGGGCCTTGCGTGCTTGTAAGGCAGGCACTCTACCAACTGAGCTATCTCCCCAGCCCAGGGAGGTGCGTTCTTTTCGTTATACTTTAAACATTACAGGTAAACCTAAGATACCCTCGGATGGCTCCTTCTACCTCTCCTCCCCTCCCCACCCACCTAACCTCTGCCCACATCTGGCCTCGGCCTCTGCGTTCACACACATGTATTTCTGTGGAGGCAGGTGCTGTTGATGTCCATCACTCAGCAGGGCCCACTCGGGAACATTCCACCCGCCTTTCAATCGCCAGCACCTGTGTCTCTTTGTCTACGAGGTCTCTCTGCAGCCATGGCTACTTGCTTTGCCCACAAACTTGTCAAACTAGAAGGGCTAGAGAATCATCCCGGCCGGGGAGCAGCCTTTGGCCAATGGCTGACAGGTGCAGGAGGACAAATGTCCCGGTCCCTCACCCCTCGAGCATGCTCTGCACTGGCTGCTGGTGCCCACAGTCCAACTGGCCTGATAACACGCCTTTCTTTCCACCCTCTCTTTTTGCTTCCTACCATGGTTTCTGGAATTGGTTCTCAGACAACCTATTTGACCCTCGTTGAGGGTCTGCCTCTCGGGAAACTCAAATTGAGACACATATATGCATATTAACTGTGAAGGGTCATTGTTTGTGTATGTGTGTGTTAACAGAAAAGGAACTGTATTGAACAACTGATGATGTGGGTCCCTCTTATTCCCATGTTTCAGATGAGGAAACCGAGACTCAGAGAGTACAGAAATCATCTCGGGCAGAGAAAAGGGTGAAACTCTATGCTCTCGGCTGCATCTAGAACTCCTGGTCCAAGGACTCAGGGGGATGCTGGGAGTGCAGGCAGGTGACTCTGGGGGAGCTCCAGGCATGCGAGTCCCAGGGCAGTGCCATCCAGAGGACGCGGTGCCAGGCAGGTGTGCAGCACATGTGGCCACAGCCACCGGCAGAAGGACGCCATTACCCACTCTACTTTACTCCCAGGCCTGGAGACATGGGATGGGGACCAAAATGCTGTGGGGATTTGTTTAGAAAGATGAAGACTGAGAGAGATTGTACCACTAACTTGCTGTGTGACTTTGGGAAAGTAACTTACCCTCTTTAGGCTTCACATTCCTTTTCTATAACCAAAGGGAAGACTTATCATGATTGGAGAGTCAGATGGCTAGGAGAGTCAGCAGTCCAAGTCCTGGCCTGGCCAGTCCCCAGACGCCAACTGCCTTCTCCTCACCCCCTGGGGCAAGGGCATCCCAGAAAGCAGCCTGCTTGGGATAGATTAAGGCTCATGTTTTGGGGGTTGGGGGGGTAGCTCAGCAGTAGGGCATCTGCCCAGCATGCATGGGGCCATGGCTTCAATTCACAGCACAGGAAGAAAAAAAAAATCCATGCAGTCCACACCCCCTAGGGAGGCAGTAAAATATAATTCTATTACCGCGAGACCATGGGGGAAACCGGAGCCCTCGTACGTTGCTGGTAGGAACCTAAACAGTCTGGCAATTCCTCACAAAGTTAAACAGAACAATTATATGACCTAGCAATTCCGCCCCAGTGATAAACCCAGGGAACTGAAAAAAGGTACGTGGTTCACTGTGGCACCGAAGCCCAGAGGTGGAGACTGAGATCTCATGTGCAGACTGCGGTCTATCCATGCAAGGAGTCACCCACAGTGGGAGGAAGTGCCAGCACTTCACCTGCTAGCATGCGGGTGAACCTCGAAAACACAATCCCAAGTCAGACACTGGTGCACCCCTGTAATCCTAGTGACGTGAGAGTTGAGGCAAGAGGATTGCAAGTTTGAGACCAGCCTCAGCAACTTAGCGAGACCCTGTCTCAAAATAAAAAAAAAAATTTAAAAAGGGTTGGGGATGTGGCTCAGTGGGTTCCACCCCTAAAAAAAAAAAAAAAAAAAAAAAAAAAAAAAAAAGCCAGACCTAAAAGGTCACATATTGTATGATTCCATTTATACGAAATACCCAGAATAATTTAGTCCCAAGACAAAATGCAGATTGGTGGTGCCAGGGAATGGTGGATCAGGAAAGGGAACGGCCCCTTAATGGGTACTTGATGGGAGCAACCTCCTCTGCGGTGACGAAAATGTTTTGAAACTACCTGGAGGTAGTGGTTGCACAACAGTATGGATGTCCTAGATGCCACTTGGTTGTCCCTTTAAAATGGTTAATTTTATAAAGCTGTGTGAACGTCACCTTGATTTAAAATTTTTTTAAATTGCAACCTACATTAGCGCGCTTGTCTAGAAACAACTCAGGCAGCCTCCCAGCAGGATAGTAGACGGCTGTTAAAAATCCAAGGACGTTTTAATGACCTGGGAAAATGCAAGGTAAGGCTAAGCTCGTAAGTGGGATAAAAATCATACATGCAACATTCTGCTGATTATGTTAAATAAAAGGCGCACAGAAGGATATATAAAAATATGCTAAAACGTTTGTAATGAAAAGATCCACACGTTGGCTTTGTGAGCAGCTGCTAAGTAAGCACCACGCACAGGGAACCAGGTGAATGGACGGCTGCAGCAGAAGCGCCAACGGCCTGGGATGGCCTGGGAGAACCGCTGGGTTCTAGAGAGGGTGAGGTCAGCACAGCCGGATTCTTCTCTCTTCTCTGCAACAGGGGGTACAGGGAATTGAACTCAGGGGCACCACTGAGCCACACCCCCAGCCCTATTTTGTATTTTATTTAGAGACAGGGTCTCACTGAGTTGCTTAGGGCTTCACTTTTGCTGAAGCTGGCTTTGAACTCCAGATCCTCCTGCCTCAGCCTCCCGAGTGGCTGGGATTACAGGCGTGCGCCACCGCGCCGTCGACAGTGACCCCCTTTGAGAGCCATCCAGCTCTGTGTTGTCCTCCAGAAACACCTGCCCATGCGCCCAAGGCCATCCATCCAGAAAGGTCCCAGTGATGCTGTTTGTCTCAGTGAGTACCCAGGACAACTCGAATGTCTGTCTTACAGGGAGGGGAAGGAGAAAAAACGGAGGATGGTCATCTGCTGGGATGAGGCTCCCCAGCAGTTAGAAGGAATGAATTAGAGCTCCCATCTCATCCTGGATAGATCCTGACGATTTAATGACAAATAGAGAGGAAAAAAAGGAAATTGCAGAATCTCACAGTTTATAGTACTTAATGTTCAAAAGTTCCCCCTTACCCACAAGTTCATTTTCTAGTTTGTTATCTGCATCAACTGCAATCTGAAAATATTAAATGGAAAATTCTAGAAATAAACAATTGTTAACTTTAAAAAAAACTTTTTTATAGTTGTAGCTGGATAGAATGCCTCTATTTTATTTGTTTATTTTTATGTGGTGCTAAGGTCCCAGCCCAGCGCCTTGCACATGCTAGGCAAGCGCTCTGCCACTGAGCTACAGTCCCAGCCCAATTCTTAACTTTTAAATGCTGCTCTGAGTGGCATGATGAAGTCTAGGCTAGTTCCTGGCCCCCATTCATGAGGGACAATGAATGATTCAATTCCTTTGTCCAGTGTGTTCACACTGTATACATTACTCACTCATTAGCCATTTAGTCTTTTGTTTTTGGTACCAGGGACTGAACCCAGGGGCACTTAACCACTGAGTCACATCATCAGCCATTTTTATTTTTTATTTAGAGACAGGGTCTCACTAAGTTGCTTACGACGGGGCTAAGTTGATGAGGCTGGCTTTGAACCCAAGATCCTCCTGCCTCAGCCTCCAGAGCTGCTAGGATTACAGGTGTGCACCCTGAACCTGGCTTCTTCAGTTTTGCTTATTATCGGATGGCCTGCGATGGTGCCACGGTGCTTGTGTTGAAGTAACTTTTTTTTTTTGGTACTGGAGATGAAACCCAGGGGTGCTTTACCGCTGAACTACATCCCTAGCTCCCTTTCTAAAAACTTTTAAATTTTGAAACAGGGTCTTGCTAAGTTGCTGAGGGTCTCATTAAGTTGCTGAGATTGGTCTAGAATTTGCCATCGTTCTGCTTCGGCTTCCCATGTCAGTGGGGTTAGAGGCGTGGGCCAGGGTACCTGGCAAACAACACCTATTTTACTTAATAAGGCACAAGAATACTGATGCTGGGCATTCAGATATGCCAAGGAGAAGTCGCAAAGTAATGAATATTTAGGATTCAGTATTATCCACCGTTTCAGGCATCTGCTGAGTGTCTTGGAGTGCATCCCTTGTGAATTAGGGGGTACTACTGTAGGTCTTTAAAGCACTGAAAATGATTCTATGTGTTGGCATGCGTACCTACAGGTGCAACAAATTGTAAGGCATGAACCAGAAGGACTATAATCCAGGTCACAGGTTGCCTCTAGGGAGGGAAACAGGACTGAGGGATATGGTGGGAGGCTTAAATGGTATGTTTAGTAATTTTATTTTTAAAAAATCTGAAGCATACAGGACACAATGCTGACGTCCGTTAATTCTGGGTGATGGATTCCTGGGATATTCAATGTATCACCGCCTTTGCTTTTCTGTGTTTTAACACCATGGCTCCACACCCCCCCCCCCCCCCCCCCCCCCGAAAAAGGAGAGGGAAAAAAAAAAAACATGAAATAAGGAAACATCTCTACTGTGGTCCTTCGGTGCCAGCCTAGTGGTTCTCAAAGTGGGGTCCCTGGGCAGCATCGGCACCCCCTGCAGGTGGAAATTCTCAGTGTCCTGCACCAGATCTCCTGAAGCAGAATCCCTGGTGTCAGAGGTGGCATTATGAGTTTTTTTTTTTTCTTTTTTATAAAATACTTTTTACCGATGGACCTTTATTTTATTTATTCATTTATATATGGTGCCAAGAATGGAGCCCAGTGGCTCTGGCGTGCACCAGCTACAACCCCAGCCCGGCATTGTGAGTTTCAGCAGCCCTCCAGGTGACCAACGAGGGCTATAGTCTGAGAACCAAGGGCCAGACCTCGGAAACAATACAGGTGACAAAAGTCAATGTGCATTATGTGTATGAGCTCTGAGCATTTTCCTTCTGTACTTAATTTTCAAAGTGACCTCAGGAAAAAGCATCTCAACCCCCAAATCTGAAACTTTTTGAGCACTGACCTGACTCCATAAACGGAGAATTCCACAACTGGCCTGATGTGACCTGGTCACAGTCAAAACCTAGGTGCCCTAAAAATATCGTACCAATTCCCTGCAGGCCATGTGCTTATGAGACACACATGAATTTCGCCTTTAGACTTGGGTCTCCTCCCCAAGACATCTCATCTGGTACTTGCAAATATTCAAAAATCTGGGAATATCTGAAATCCAAAACACTTCTGGATTTCAGATAAAGGATACTCGTCCCCATCATGCGTTTTCGGACACCGAGACACAGAAAGTGCGAACACCCTGCCCAGGGGCCCGTAGACAACTTGCCCCCGTGTCCCCTCCCCTGCCCTCTACACTGAACTGTCTCACAAACGTCACCTTTCACACACTCCGCCCACGCTGCCTTGAAAGGAAGACAAATTTCCCGTTTTTCAGGAGAGGAAATTGGAATTCAGAGGGAGGACAGTGACTTGCCCAAGGTCTCTCAGAGCTGAGTGAGGAGGCAGATGAGGCCTTGGTTTAAGAGGCTGTGGGTTTTGACCTAGAGGCCCGCTGGGGGTGGGGGCCGGTGGCACCGGGTGGGGGGTGAGCAGGAGGATCGAGCTCAGCCATCCAGCCGCAGCCCGGCCTGGGTGTGCCTCGCCGCCACGCCCCTGCCAGCTGCCCCCGTCCCCGCGCTGGCGGCCAACCCAGCGTAACCCACCCCCGTTGGGAACCGTAAGGGCCTTCCCCGCCCGGGCTTCTCTTTTTTTTTGCAGAAGGGGAACCTGGAAGGCGCAGAGAAGTGGCAGTTCCAGCATAAAGTCGCTCCGCATCCCCACTTCGCGTTCCTCCGACACCCAGGTTCGCAGCGGGGCGGTGGCGGTTCCACCCTCCCCGGTCACCCGACACTCGCCGGCGACCCCTCCTCCCAGACCTCTCCGCCGCTCCCCCGACGACCCCTTCTCCCCTCGCTGCCCGCAGCGGCCCCGGCTCCCCGCGCCAAGCCGACGCGCCGAGCTCGCGGTCCGGGTGGCCCCCAGCCGCGGGCGCAGCACTCACCTGGGCGCCCGCTCCTCGTCTCGCGGGCAGCCCGGATCCTCGCAGCTCGAGCGCCCCCCCAGCTCAGCAGCTCCCGGGGCCCGGGGCACCCGCGCCCAGAAGAAGACGGGTTGACAGTGGGGATCAAGAGGCTCGGGGGCCTCGGCGTCGCGGGTCCTCTCGGCTCTCCCAGCGCCCGACCGTCCGGGTCCCCGCCCACTCGCCTCTAACCCGGGTCTGTGCACCGGGGCTGGAACCAAGAACCCGGTGGCGCCCACAGGCCATCTGGGCGCCTTAGCCGCGCCCCGAGCGATGCAAACCCCGCCCCCAAAGTGTCCCGACGCCACCCTCTAAGGCTCTGCTGAGCCCACCCCAGGATCGTAACCAGTTCCCAGGTTCCTACCTGTCTCCTCCTCCCAGGATCCTAATCTCACCTCCCAAGTTTTTTGTTTGCTTTTTGTTTTTAGAACACCACCCCTCAGAGACTTGCAACTGCCACCAAGGACTAACCGGGTCCCTGGGGATCTTAACAGACCCTAACCCTACCTCCCACTCTCCTCCTCCCAGTTTCCAACGCCCCCTTCTAACGCATTCCATTCCTGGGATTGTCCAACCCCGTGTCCAAAGAATTCCAACCCCACCTCCAGTGATTTTAACCCGTTGGTCCAAGAACCCCAGGACCGTCTCCTCCTCCCAAGATCCTAATCCTGTCCCCAGAGGATTTTTTTTCCTTTCACATCTACATCTGAAGGATTTTTAACCTGCTCCATCCCCCAAAGATTCCAATCCAGCCAACCAAGAATCTTAACCCCTCTCTTCAAAGGATGCTAACCAATTCCAGCGCAGTGGCCCGCACCTCTAATCACTGCTACTTGGGAGGCTGAGGCAGGAGGATCTCAAATTTGAGGCCAATCTGGGCAATTTGGCAAGACCCTGTCTAAAAAATAAACCAATAAAATAGAAGGACTGTAGGTTTAGGAGCAACTGGGTTTGCTGGACTGGTTTCAATCCCCAGTCCAAACACAAACAAACAAACAAGCAAACAAACACCTCCAAAACCTGTTCTCAAGATTTGTAACCCTAACCTGAAGGGTTTTTTGTTGTTTGTTGTTGTTTTTGATACCAGGGATCGAACCTGGGGGTGCTTAACCACTAAGCCATATCTGCAGCCCTTTTTTTTTTTTTATTTTGGGACAGGGTCTTGATAAGTTACTGAGTACCTCACTAAATTGCTGAGACTAACTTTGAACTTGTGATCCTCCTGCCTCAGACTCCCGAACTGCTGGGATTACAGGGATTCTAATATTGCTCCTGGCTGATTCTCCAACTCCTTTTACCCCAAGTTCTAATCTCCAGGATTCTCATCCTTACCACCCCCAAATTCCAACCGGGCCTTTTCGGGGTTCTGACCCCACCTATCAAAGGATTCTAATGCCTCTCTTCAAATATTCTAACCCTGGCCTGGGAAGGTCCTGCCCCGCTCTCCTCCAAGTGTTCTGATGTTCACATCCCTGTATTCTCATCCCTCCCTTCTGGCCTGCCCCCTCCCCCCCCCCCCCCCCCCTCGGCCCCCCCCCCCCCCCCCTCCCCCCTTTCTCCTTCTCCCTCCCCCCAGGTTAGCAGTTTCCCCTCCACAGGCCCAGCCTATTCAAAGGCCATGCAAATTTCCTTGCCCACAGGGACCTCCTGGGGTCATCCCAGGCAGGCTTCCGTACCACTCAAGGACTTCCCAGGTTGCCGGCCACTGAAGCCCCACATGGATCATGTGCCCAGTTCCTGGAAAAAACAGGGGCTGTCACCTCTGGAACACACTTCCAAACTGGGCAGGATCCTGCTGCAGCTCTGTTCCCACTGCCCTGGGCCGGTCCAGGCCGCCACCACCTCCCCTTTATCCACAGAGGCCTGCATTCATCCGTGAGACTGCGCTGGGCACTGTTCTGGAGGCCGGGCGCAGGGCTTCTCAAACCCAGCTCCGTTGACATCTGGCGACATAACTCCTTACTGTGGACGGCCCTGTCTGTGCACAGTGGGAGGTCGAACTGCTTTCCTGGGCTGTACTCACTGGAAGCCAGTAGCAACCCCCTTCTCCATTTGTGACCACCAAAGGTGTTTCCATTCCTGCCAAAGGTCCTCTGAGGGGGCAGAGCTGTGAATGAGAAAGACGACGACCTTCTATGTGTTTGGTGAATGTGCTCCCTTATATGTATGCCCTTGAAAAAAATCAACAAATTTTTTTGGGGGATTACCAGGGATTGAACCCAGAGGCACTCGATCAGTGAGTCACACCCCAGCCCTATTTTGTATTTGATTTAGAGACAGGGTCTCACTGAGTTGCTTAGAGCCTCACTAAGTTGCTGAGGCTGGCTTTGAACTCGTGATCCTCCTACCTCAGTCTCCTGTGTTGCTGGGATTACAGGCGTGCACCATCATGCCCAACTAGCATAATTTTTATAAATCAAAAGTACCATAATAAATATTCAGCTTGAAGAGTTTTGATAAGTACATACTGATGTAACTATTCACCACCCCAATCAAGACATAGAACATTTCCATTATCCAGAAACAGGCCCTTACTATGGTCAACTTGTTCCACCCTTAGGTGGCCTTAGGCAACAGTGCAGTGATTGGCCTTTTTGTCATTATAGATTGACTTTGTCTTTATTGAAATTTCACATAAAAGCAGTCATACAGTGTATTTATTTAATGCTTTTGAGGTTTTCTATATTGTTTCACTTTCCTCTAATTTGTTCCTTTTCAGTGCTGAGTAGTATTCCATAGTATAGATGTGCCACTATTTGTTTATCCTCAGAATTCTTTTTGTTGTTGTTGTTGTTGCGGTGCTGTGGATTGAACCCAGGGCCTTGTGCTTGCAAGGCAAGGACTCTACCAACTGAGCTACATCCCCAGCCCCTATCCTCAGAATTCTGAGGCTGGTTCCTAACAGCTCCTGTGACTTTCCTCTGGCTTTCTCCTGGGTCATTCCCTCTAGAGGAAGCCCACTCAGCAGTTTGTGAAAGGCCCACAGGACAGGGAAGTAATAAGGCCTCCTCCCGACAACCAGCGCTAGCTCTCCAGCCATGGATGTGGCCACCTGGAAATCGGATCCTCTAGTCAAGCTTTGAAATGAGACCCTGAACCAGATCCTCAGTTATCAGCTGCCCCTAGATTCCTGGAATACAGGCCTGACAATACATTCCTATTGTTTTAAGCTGTTACATTTCGGGGTAAGTTGTTGTGCAATGTGGATAGCTAATTCAAGATGCGAAAGCCTCAAGGTAGGGCCTTGCATGTCTCAAGAACCCCAGTGTGGCTGTAGAGGCCATGGCAAAGTCTTCTATAAGGAGTGTGGATTTCATTCTAAGATTCATAAAGCCCCTGGGTAGTTATGAACAGGGAACTGGTGTGGCCAGCCTTACATTCAATTTATTTATTTCTTATTTATTTTTTATGCTGGGGATTGACCCAGGGGCACTTAACCACTGTGTCACATCACCAGTCCTTTATATATATATATATTTTTTGGAACCAGGGATTGAACCCAGGGGCACTCCACCACTGAGCCACATCCCCAACCCTATTTTGTATTTTATTTAGAGACAGGGTCTCACTGAGTTGCTTAGGGCCTCGCTAAGTTGCTGAGGCTGGCTTTGAACTCGCGATCCTCCTGACTCAGCCTCCCAAGTCTCTTGGATTACAGGCGTGCGCCACCATGCCCGGCCTCTTTTTTTATATTTTATTAAGAGACAGGGTCTCACTTAGTGGCTTAGGGTCTCCCTAAATTGCTGAGGCTGGCTTTGAACTTGTGATAATCCCACCTCAGCCTCCCAAGTGCCGGGATTCCAGGCCTGCGCCACAGAGTCCACTCAAGTACCGATGGAGTACCTGCCGTGGCCACACTGTGTTTCCGACGCTAAGGAAATAACAGGGAATCAGAAGTCACTTTTGCTAAGAGCCCTGCCTCCTCATTGGGCCTGCAGAGGCCAGGGAGGACTAAAAGCAGGTCAAAGCTGTTTCCATTCTGAATCTGTCTTCAGATTCCTGCTCAGCTCTGCGGGTCGGCGTGGTGGTCATTTGAGGAGTGTTCATCTAAAAAGGTAACGCGAGATGTGTCAGCCCTGAATTCACCTAATCGCTCTCAGCTCCTTCAGGACGGAGGCCGCAAGGTGAGGATAACTGAGGTATTTTCCAGATTTGCAGGGCATTCGCTACCAGCCTGACAGCATCCGGTTCCGGACCCCAGAGCGCTGCTTAGAGGTGTCCAGTCACTGCCCGACCCTCCCAGGAACAGCCTCGCAGGGAGAGCAGCCCGTCGTGAGCCTGCCCCCTCAGCAGGGACGCTCCTCTCATGGGACCTGGAGGGCCGCCTTCCAGGATCCTGGGGCTTATGCATGAACATGGTGAGCAGCAGATGCAGATTGTCCCCTCCACACTGGAGCCACCTCCCGGAACCAGCGCTGAGCTGGTGACCGGCCAGACCACAGTTTGACCAAGACTGTTTGATTCTGTACACCGATGGCCCCCAGCTCATGTCAGTCCCCGAAGACTGGGCTGAACACAGCTCGCTCTGCCTGCTTGACTGACCATGCTGAGGCGAGTTCCTCTCCTGCTTGTCACCATAGCTTTTTCTTTTCTTTTCTTATTTTTAGTTGCCGATGGACACGATAACATTTATTTATTTATTTATTTATTTATTCATTCATTCATTCATTCATTCATTCAATGCTGAGATTCGAACCCAGTGCCTCGATGTGCTAGGCAAGTGCTCTACCACTGAGCCACAACCCCAGCCTTTTTCCATTTGGCTTTTGGAGTGGGTGGCCGGATGTGATTTGTTGGGACCCTTGGAGTCAGGCCTCTGGCCAAAGGCTTTGTTTTTTTGTTGTTGTTTTTTTATTTGTTTGTTTGTTTGTTTTGGCACTGGGGATTGAACCCAGGGACACTCCACCACTGAGCCACATCCCCAGCCCTATTTTGTATTTTATTGAGAGACAGGGTCTCACTGAGTTGCTTAGGGCCTCGCTAAGTTGCTGAGGCTGGCTTTGAACTCACGATCCTCCTGACTCAGCCTCCTGAGTCGCTTGGATTACAGGCGTGCGCCACCACGCTCAGCTGGCCAAGGACTTTGATAACAAAGATAAACTGATGAAAAAAGAATAATTTTTTGTGCTCTTAGAATTTATACATGGAGAGAAAGATGGATAATAAACAGATACTGAGAACACTTTTTTTTTTTTTTTTGGTACTAGGGTTGAACTCAGGGGTGCTTAAACCTGTGAGCTACATCCCCAGCAACCCCTTTTAAAAATTTTTTAAAATAGAGATAGGGTCTGAGGGCCTCAGTAAGTTGCTGAGGCTGGCCTTGAACGTGCCATCCTGCCTCAGCCTCCCCAGCAGCTGGGGTTTCAGGCCTGCGCCACCGTGCCTGCTCTGGGAACACACAAGGGCTGATGTGGGTTATAACAAGACAAAGGAAGGCAAAGGGCAGAGGCAGTGTGTTGGGAAAGGAGCGGTGGTGTGACCTGAGGCAGGGTGGTCAGGGCAGGCCTCTCATGAGAGCCAGACCTGCTGAGTCAGGGACACACATCATGTGATCACTTGGGTGGGGGGGATGTGCCCTGAGCAGAAGGAACAGAAACAGCAAAGCTCCCAAGAGGCAAGGGCCACTGGTGTCACAGAGTACGAGGGACCAGTGTGGCTGGAGTGCAGGTGCAAGGGGGGTGATGGAGGCAGCGTGGTAGAGGCCGGGGCAGCATGGTGAAGGCCACAGACGTCTTGGTACCAATACTAAACTTCAGCTGGCACCAGAGGGGAGTTTGGAGGGTTTTGAGTGGGGGGTGGGTCAGATGGGTTGAAGTAACGCTTTCATCACTTGAAGCACAGAGGTAAATGGATGAGCTTAAAACACACAGAAAAACCCACTGCAGTGAATCTCTGTGACTCTGGGTTAGGCCAAGACTTCTTAGACACAATTCAAGTTACAGAAGTGACATTTCACCAGGATCTGCCTGGCTGCTGGGTGGAGAATGGATTGGAGGGCAGGAGGGCAACCGGGAGGCCAGAGAGGGGTCGAGGCAGTTACCAAGGGCAGGATGATTGGGCAAGAGTGGTGGCCAGTGATGATCGAAAGAGCTCAGAATACAAGAGATCAGAGTGCTGAAGAGACTTCATGGTATGCACAGGTAAATCACTGGAGATCGGACAACACTGGGTGCCGTGGCGCACACTTGTAAACCCAGCAGCTCAGGAGGCTGAGGCAGGAGGTTTGCAAGTCTGAGGCCAGCCTCAGCAACTCAGTGAGACCCTGTCTTAAAATACAAAATAAAAGTGTTGGAGATGTAGCTTAGTGGTAGACCACCCCTGGGTTCAATCCCTAATAGCAGGGTGAAAAAAGAAGAGGATTGCACAATCAAAATCCCATAATTTGGGGACAGGAAAAATAAATGTTAATACAATAGTGGAATACTAAGCAGTTGTCTGAAAGAATAAAGGTGCACAAAAACCAATTGTATTTCTATATATTAGCGATGAACAATCTGAAACCGAAGTTAAAAAAAACTCCATTTACAAAATTACTGTAAACAATAAAATTCTCAGCTCTTGGGATATCGCTCAGTAGCTCAGTAGCTCAGTGGCAGAGCACCTGCCTAGTATGTGGGAGGTCTTGGGTTTGATCCCCAGCACTGAGAAAACAGAATAAAATCAGAATAAATTTTACAAAGGAAGTATAAGGTACTCTGAAAGTCACAGAACATTCTTGAGAGAAACTCATGGCTTAAATAAAATCACGGGAAAGATGCCCATGTTCATGCATTAGAAAACTTAAGATTGGTAAAATGACAATATTCTTCTTTTTTGCTTGTTTGTTTGGTTGTTTTGGTGGTGTGGGGTAGGGACTCACACCCTCACACATGCTAGGCAAGTGCTCTGCCACTGAATTACCACTCCCTTTTTTTTTTTTTTTTTTTAAGACAGTCTCACATGTTGCTGAGGCTGGCCTCAAACTTGGAATCTTCCACCTCAGCCTCTCAGCCTGCTGTCACTGGTATTACAGGTGTGTGCCATCAGGCCCGGCTGACTCCCTTATCAATGAACACAATTTCTTTTTTTGTTTGTTTTTTGGCACTGGGGATTGAACCCAGGGGCACTCCACCACTGAACCACATCCCCAGCCCTATTTTGTATTTTATTTAGAGACAGGGTCTCACTGAGTTGCTGAGGGCCTCGCTAAGTTGCTGAGGCTGGCTTTGAACTCGCGATCCTCCTGCCGCAGCCTCCCAAGTGCTGGGATTACAGGTGTGCACCACTGCGCCCGGCTAATGAACACAATTTCTAACAAAATCCCAGTTGTAACTGAAGGTGGCACACGCCTGTAATCCCATTGACTTGAGAGGCCAAGGTAGGAGGATCATAAGTTTGAGGCCAGCCTCAGTCCTTTAGCAAGGCCCTAAACAACTTCTGAGACCCTGTCTCATAATAAAATATAAAAAGGGCCTGGGATGTAGCTCAGTGGTAAAGTACATTGATCCCAAAATTTATATGGAAATACAAGGAACCCAGAATAGTTTACAGTTTTTAAAAGAACAATGTTGGAGGACTCTCTCACACTTTCCAATTTCAAAACTTACTACAAAGTTACTGTAATCAAAACATTGTGGCACTAGCATAACCCTGGCAATGTTTGTCCAATGGCAGAGAATTGAGAGTTGAGGTGTCAACCCTTATGTTTATAGCCAGTTGATTTTCAACAAAAATGCCAAGACAATTCAAAGAGGGAAAAGAGTAGTCCTTTTGCCAAATGGTGTTAGAATGGTTGGATATCCACACGCAAAGGAATGAAGTTGAACCCCTACCTCACACCATACACCAAAAATAACTTGAAATGGACCATAGAGGTAAATGTGTGAACTAAAACTCTGAGGAAAAAACAGCAGTGAATCTTTGTGATGTTGAGTTAGTCAAAGACTTCTTAGTTGTGATATGACCAAAGGAAAAGTAGATAAATGGGACTTCATCAAAATTAAAAACTTTTGTTCAACACATGATACTATCAAGAAAATGAAATGACTACCCACAGAATGGGAAAAAATATTTGCAAATCATTGTTCTGCAAAGAGACTGAGATCCTGTATATATAAATAACATGTACAACTCAATAACAATAAGACACCATATTTAAAAATGGGCAGGAGATCTGAATAGCATTTCTCCAAAGATGCTGTACAGTGGCCAATAAGCCATGAAAAGATGCCTACTATCACAAGTCCTGAGAAAATGCCAAGTAAAACCACAATGAAATGCCACTTCACATCTGTTAGAATGGCTATGATCAAAAAAAGACAAGTAATAACAAGTGTTGGTGAGAATATGGAGAAATGAGAATATGGAGAAATTGTACACTGCTGCTGGGAATGCAAAAGGTGTAACAACTTTGAAAACAGTTCTTCAAAAGTTTAAACATAGTGGGGTGCAGTAGTGCACGCCTGTTAATCCTAGGGGCTCAGGAGGCTGGGGCAGGAGGATCCCAAGTTCAAGGCCAGCCTCAGCAAATTAGCAAGACCCCTAAGCCACTTAGTAAAGCCCTGTCTCAAAATTAAAAAAAAAAAAATTAAAAAGGGCTGGGGATGTGGCTCAGTGGTAAAGCACCTCTGAGTTCAATCCCTGGTACAAAAAACCAACCAACCAACCAACAAACAAAAAGGTAAGAAGCACTGGTGCGTGCTCCAACATGGATAAATTCTGAACCTGCCTATGTGAATGTCCAGAATAGACAAATCTACAGCAACAGAAAGCAGATGCAGTGTGGCATTGAACTGGTAACTGCTAATGGGTGCAGAGTGGGCTTCCCAGGGGTGTGGGAAGTCTCTCGTGTGACGGCTGCATATCTCCGTGAAGTCCCAAGAGCCATTGCCTTGTAAAACAAGCGTATTGTATGGGATGCAAATTATAATGCAATAAAAGCACTTTTTGAAAAAACGAGGAAGTTCCTTATGTACTAACAAGGAGTGAGCGCCAAGATAAATGGGTAAATGGGGGAAGCGAGGTGTTCAATGGGCGCTATTGTTTCTCGCTGCTTCTGCTTGTGCAGAACAGAGAACAGACGCCTGGGGGTTTTCAGCAAATGCCTGGGCTGAGTCAGGAGGGACACATGTAAGAAAAAGTCCCAATGGCTCCCTGCAGGGAGGAGACTGCCTAGTGCATCCTTCCTACTTTTGAATTGTGAACCACTTAAACATTCAGAAAGACCTTTTAAATAAAGATCTCTTAAAGAAAGAAAAACAGAATCAAACTTGATGAACGAGATAGAATCGAGGCCGGGCAGGATTTTTTAGAGGATGACAGGTCAGGAAGGTACGAGCTTGACAGTGGGGCCAGGGATGGGGCCGAGGCCTAGAGACTGGACTCCCTGCCTCTCATCACCTGGGGCTTTGGGTGAGTCCCCTTTGGCTGTTTCCTCACCTGCTAAGCAGGGTGGCAGTACCTACCTCATCAGGTCACACGGTGGCCTTGGCGTCCGTATCTCAGGTATCTGTCATAAATGGGGGTGATTGTAAACCGATGGCTCATGAAGTAAAGACACCAGCCTGAGGTCACCTGGGATCCACCCATGTGGGCATGCTTTGGTGTGCCTCCAACAGCTGCGCTGGTGACCACGACAGGAATGCTGTGTGTGTGTGTGTGTGTGTGTGTGTGTGCGGGCGCCCGCGAAACAATGCAGACTTCACTTTGCAGCGGGTCTTTTTCCAAATAGATTTCCCTACCATTTGCATGTCATATTTTAAATTTCCCGACATCACTGTGGATCAGCCTATATTCAAAACCGGTGGGGGAGGGGGAGAGCGCACGATCATCACTTCCCATCTCCAGTGTTTCCCCTTTCATTTGCAAAGTAGCCAGCGTCTATTTCACAGTTACATTCTCCCAGGCAGGAGGTCACTGCTGCCTTCCTTTTCCAAGAAGGACAAATTAAAACCCCCAATCCAAAAAAGGCTAGCCTTGAGAAACCTATAAGAGCTCCCAGCCAGTTCCTGCTCCTCCTTTCTAGAAAGTTCCTCCATCTTCTAGTGTTCTCTGGCCCCACTCAGCCTTATGTTCCTCCAGGGACTGTGTCACCAGCAGGTGCATCACGCCTAGGCACTTTCGCCTGTCGTGTGTCTGACCCCTCTATGGTTTTGCAAGCTCCCTCTAGGTTGCATGCCCATTTTACAGGTGAAGAAACTGAAGCTCAAGGTTTAGGAACAGACAGTGAGTGCGAGTGCTGGGACCCCAACTTTTCATTCATATTTCTACTACTATTTATCAAGAGCCTCCTGTGTGCATTCCTGCCATGGCCTGGGGACACAGAAATGGATGAGGTGGAGACTGGGCCCTCAAGCAACTTCCAACCCAATGAGAGACATGGAAGCAGAAACAGAATGGGAAACGCTGGGGTGCTAGGGAGACCCATGTTGTCATAGGACCAAGGAGGAGGGACGCCGAGTCCAGACCGGGGTGCATCAGGAAGACGCTAGAGGAAGGTGATATATATGGGTTGAGGCCTAAAAGATGCTGGTGGACAATCAGGGTAAAGGGCACTGCAGACAAGGGACAGCCTGAGAGGCTTGAGGAGGAAGAGCTGGGCCTGTTAGAGCAACCGCCACCACTTCCAGGCCTCAGGCCCAGACTCTCAGGGAGGGGGAGCAGCAACAAAAGAGCAGGGTGTCCTCATGGGGGTGACGGGAGATGGCCTAGGAGTGCCTCTAGAGCTTACCACGCCCTGGCACCATCGGGGCAGCGACGCCCTGCTCAAGAGCAGGCCACACTAGGAGCAGATGGGGTCGCTGGGGCAGCCTGTGAAATTGTTTTTCTGCTCCCAGCTGCATGGCCACCTCCAGCTGATGGGTCCACCCAGGGGGTTGGGGGATGGTCCAGTTTCACAACGGCCCCTCCCCTTCCCCAGTGTCCCCAGAGGCCAAGAAAAGAGGAAGCACGTTGTGGACTTCCTCCTGGGTTGGTGCACCGGGAGGGGCAGAGCCAGACCTGCCCACAGCATTCCACCAAAAAAGAGGCCAAGGCAAGGCCACGCCTGCCACTCAGTGGTGGGCACGCTCCAGCAAGGCGCTCAGGCCTGGGAGCTGGGAGAGTGAGCTCAGGTCTCCGCCCCTAACTTGCCACATGTCCCTGAACAAGGCTCTCTCTTCTCTCAGCCGCACATCTGGAAGAAGAGGACAGAGTATAGTCCTTAAAATGATGGTTTTGTATTTACTTATACATGTATGTAAATGCATAGAGAAAGGTCTGGAAGCTACCCAAACCACAAGGAACAGAGGTTATCCCTGAAGAGGAAAGGATCTTTGGACTCAGGGAGGGAGTTGACTTTGACTTTACATATATATATATATATATAGTTTTTTTTTTTTTTGCTCCATAGCCTACAAGGCATTTGCTTTTTGTGTGTGCAATTAAAATAATAAAAGAGGGAAATGCTATGTATGGTTGTGGAGAGTTCTTTTTCTCTAAACATTTTATTATGAAACTTTTTAAACATACAGGAAAATTGACAGAATTTTGCAATAAAACTCGCCACCCACATTCTACCACTAGCATTTCACTTGCTTTATCACACATCTATCCATTTCATCACTTACATTTCTTTCCTCCTTTCTTTCTTTCTTTCTTTCTTTCTTTCTTTCTTTCTTTCTTTCTTCTTTCTTTCTTTCTTCCTTTTTTATTTGTGTGATGCTGGGGATGGAACCCAGAGCCTTATGCATGCCAGGCAAGTGCTAGACTACTGGCTGCCTAGCCCAATTCAGCCTTTTTTCAAATGCATTTCCAAGCAAATTATTTCAACACATATTACATGTGTTAAATTGCACAAGAGTAAGTGTCCATTTGCTGAGTTTTTACAAATGCGTAGGCATCTATGTAACTTAAACCCCATCAATATGTACATTTCCATCACTCCGGAAAGTTCCCTCGTCCTAAAGTGCATTTAAACTGCCAGCATCCTATGAGTCAGCACACAGCACAGGGCTAGGTATACAGTAAGTGGTCAGCAAATGTTGAAGGAATGAGTGGGTCTAGAAATGAGCCAGCACATGACCTGTTCCCCTGAAAAAGGACTGTATTATCTTTTCATTGGCATTCCCGCAGGGGTGGTTCACAGTCAGTGCTTAGTAAAGACTAGTTGGTTGTATGAGTTAGCATGTTGCTGCACAACAAATTGCCCCAAATCCTGCACTGAAAACCATATATGTGTTTATTCTCACCCAGTTTCTGTGGGTCAGAAATCTGGAAACAGCCTAGCTCGGTGGTTCTACCTCAGGGTCTCCTGAGAGGCTTCATTCAAGATGTCATCTTGGGGACTAAGCTCAGTTGGTAGAGTGCCTGCCTCGCAAGCACAGGCCCTGGGTTCAATCCCCAGCACTGCAAAAAAAAAAAAAAAAAAAAAAAAAAAGGTGTCATCTTGGTCTACTGTCACCTGAAGGCTTAACTGGGCCTGGACAACCTGTTCCAAGATGACTCTGTCACCAGCCTGTTGGCAAGAGGCCTTGCCATTCTCCCCGCCCCATCTGAAGTTCTCCATAGGCTGTTCATGACATGGTGCTGGTTTTCCCCAGAGTGAGTGATCCAGGAGAATAAGGGGAAACATCACCATGGTTACCCAGGTCACCCCTCTTCCATGGAGGAAGGGTCGACATGAGGGCTGAACACAGGAGGTGAGACTAATTGGGGCCTTGGTGGAGAAGGTGTTCACTGTGAACACGCATTCAAATCTGCCAGGAGCGTGCCCTGTGCCAGGTGCTGTGCGGAGCTCCGGGGAGGAAGGCTAGGAGTCAGAACCAGCGCCCTTTTAAAGATCTGCACGTGCCTCTGTGTGTGCAGGGGTGGGAGGTCAGACAGACATGGAGGCAGATGGTGCCTACCGAGCTCAATAGTCCCACAATGGCGATTCTTAAAATCTGCTTAGCTGTGATGCACATGCATGGCTCAGTGTCTAAGACACACCCTGAAAAGGAAGTCTCCTTCCCTCTTTACAGCCAACGCACTTCTCCAGCTCAGAGGCAACAACTACAGCCTGCTTTGTGTATCCTTCCAGAACTAGTCTTTGATACATAAAGACATTTGTTGTCTATTTAAGCAAGACACATTATCCAGATGTATAATTCTATGCCTTGCCTATGCCCACCCCGCAACCCTGTTCTATCTTGGAGATAATTCCACATCAGTACCTAGAGAGCTACTCATTCTGCATGGTATCCTATCCTCTGCCTAAGCCCTGGTTTATCTAACAAGTTCCCTAACACTGAACATTTGGTTTATTTCTAATCTCTTTGTTATTACAGACAAAGCCACTGGTTTGTATATGCTTTTCCAATCATCTGGGTAAAAATGTAGGAGAAATTCCTGGCAGTGGAGTTGTAGGGAAGGGCTCATCCATTTAAAATACCAGTAGAGCCAGGCGTGGTGGCGCACGCCTGTAATCCAAGCGACTTGGGAGGCTGAGTCAGGAGGATTGCAAGTTCAAAGTCAGCCTCAGCAACTTAGCGAGGCCCTAAGCAATTCAGTGAGACCTTGTTTCTAAATAAAATAGAAAATAGGGCTGGGGATGTGTCTCAGTGGCCGAGTGTCCCTGAGTTCAATCCCTGGTTCCAAAAAACAAAACAAAACAAACAAAACAAAACAAAACAAAACAAAACAAAATAAAATAAAATAAAATACCTGGTTCCAAAAAACAAAACAAAATAAAATAAAATACTCAGGAGGCTGAGCAGGAGGATCTCGAGTTCAAGACCAGCATGGGCAACTTAGGAAGACCCTGTCTCAATATAAAAACAAAAAAGGGCTGGGGATGTAGCTCAGTGATAAAGCACCCTAAGTTCAATTCCCAGTATCAAAAATAAAATAAAATAATAAAAGGAAATAAAATACTGGTAGATATTGCTCAATGGGGTTTATACCAACTTAAAAAGTGAGTGGTGCCTACATCCTCACAGCCACACCCACAGAAAGAGTCACTGAAGTTTCTGGACTTCTGCTGGACGTTGAATAGTGGTTTCCCAGTGTAGGCGAGGATTTGTCCTTTTTTTTCCAAGTGAGGTTGACTCTCTCATCCCATTTTAGAGTCACTTGCATTTTCTTTTCTGCAAACTGGACAAATAATCTGTCCAGTTTTCTACTGGGCTGTGGGTCTTTCTTATTTACATAGGTCCTCTTCATACATCAAAAGCACTGTCATTTTGTTTGCACAATAAACTTCAGAAACTTTAATTTTATTTATTTATTTACTTTTTTGATACCAGGGATTGAACCCAAGGGCACTTAACCACTGAGCCACATCTGCAACCCTTTTTAATATTTTATTTAGAGACAGTGTCTTGCTGAGTTATTTAGGATCTTGATAAACTGCTGAGGCTGGCCTTGAACTTGCGATCCTCCTGCCTCAGCCTCACAAGCTGCTGGGATTACAGGTATGCACCACCATGCTCCTATTTAATTTTTTTTTTGGAAAATGTGGCACATCGCTGCCGGCTGTCCAAGGGCTGAGGGAGCGAGCAGAGCCCTAGAGGATGGTGCCAGAACCTGGGGGAGAGAGGCCAGGGGATGCCAGGGGTGAGGGCGAAGGGAGAGGACAAAGAGGCAGTGACTGTTTTGAACCCCATTTCAGGGAGCAGGCAAGGGAGGCTGGCCTTGGAGTTTGGCCTCGCTTTAAGATCCCTTGGCCCTTCCTCTGACACACTGGATGATAGATAAGTTTGAAGTGGGAGAACCCACCCTTAGGGCTGTCAATCTCTGGTCATTTAAGCCTGATTAGATGGTTGTTGCATCCGGAAGCCCCAAATAACATCAATCACTCTGGGAGAAATGGGAACTCCTGGCGTGTAAATCCCAAGAGGCCAGTGTTTAAGTGCTAGATAAAGGGTCTCCTTCCCCTTCCCCTCTTTAAGCCTGCCCTCTCCTCTTCCTTCCTCACCTGAGTCAGGTCTTAGCGTCTCTCACCTGGTCCTTGCTGCTGCCCCTTGCCCCATTCCCCTGCTCCCAGACTCTCCTGCTCTCCAGCCCATCCTCCTCTCCAGCAGCTCCCTTCACTTCAAAACACTGCAAGCTCCTTGGGCCTCTCCCATGGCCCACACTTCCCAGCCTGCCCTTCCAGGGCCTCCTCCACCGCCCACTCTTCAGGTGTCCTCTCCTACAGGCCCAGCCCACTCACCTCCTCCCCTACCTCTTATACTCCATGCTCCTCCAGCAATAAAAATGGTTACATTTATTGAGCACTAAGTGCCAGTACTTTTACATGGATTATCTTCCTCAAGCCTCACAACAATCTGAGATCTACGAGGATGGCGCTGTGGTTATTCCCATTTTACAGATGAGGAAACCAAGACCCAGAGACATTTAGGGGCTTACCCAGTATCTGGGATTCAAATCCATTCAGTCTAGCTGGGCACAGTGGCCCACACTTGAAATTCCAGAGGCTCTGGAGGCTGAGGCAGGAGGAGCACAAATTTGAGGTCAGCCTCAGCAACTCAGTGAGAACTTGTCTCAAATTAAAAAAAAAAAAAAAAAAAAAAAAAAAAAGGACTGAGGGTATAGCTCAGTGATAAAGTAAAGTTCCCCTGGGTTCAGTTCCCAGTACCAAAACCATTCTGTCTGACCCTTATTGCACGAGTCCTAGCTGGCTACCAGTCTTGGACAGTGCCACGACCCTTCATGTCCCGCTACCGCTGCCCATGCTGGATCCCCACGTGGAGGGCTCTGCTTTCCATAATCCACCTGCCCAAAACCTATTTGCCTTTAAAGATCTTGCTCTTATCACCCCCTCTTCAAACCCTTTTCCAGATTCCCCAGAGAGCTGGTGGCTGACTCATTGACTTTACAATTGAGAACCTTGTGCGGTGGTTATTTGGGGACCCGTCTTCCCCAGCAGACTTCAAGGAACTGTGCTCTATCTCCATCTAGTGTCTCGCACCAAGCCTGGCACAGGATGGGTGCTCTCTTGGGGTCCACGGTTGGGGAGGACTGTTAGGAGTTCCCAGGTAGAAGCTGGAGGGGGCAGGAAGTTGCAGAGCCCTCAAATGGGAGAGCCTCCCTCCGGGGGCAGCTGCCTACAGTTGCACCAGCCTCACCACTTGTCCTTAGTCAGAACTGTCCCCAGGGGATCCAGCTGAGGGGAAGTTCCGCACTTGCACTACCCCCTAGAGGTCCTTGGGAACCCACTGTGCTGCCTCTGGGGGTTTTTCCCCTCATGCAATGTCAGGAACTGAACCATGATAGGAAATGACCCTGGCAGGGTCTCTGGATGGTGCAGGAGGGAGTATAGCCAGAGTTTCTGTGCTCAGTGCCCAGGCCACCCTAGCTGGTGCCCTTTGGACCTTTGAAACCAAGGGGTTCCATGGCTTTAGTGAGACGGTAGTTCTGGGGTGGGCGGGGACTTTCTTGGGGTGTGAGGGAAATTGCCTCATCCCCAAAGCTGTGGTGTAAGACAATCCCAGGGCTTCTCAGCAGCCGTTACTGGGCCTTGACTAGGAATGGGAGATTTCAGAGTTTGATTCTCTTGCAAAGCCCCCAAGAGAGACCCCTATCTCTGGTCCCTGCCCCCACCCAAGCAACTTCTCTCTCTAAGGATGCCTCACTCAACACCTTATTAAGGCTCCCTGGAGCTTTGGGTCCCCATGCCTCAACCTGTGATCACCACATCCCAAGGACTGGGAGTTTCGCAGGAGAGAGGCTGGGAGCATGGGCCCTGGGGCTAGGGGTCCAAACTGCAGCTCACTGTGACCTTGGCTCACTCACTTCACCTCTTTGAGCTTCAGTTCCCTCATCCACAACATGAGGATAAAGACATGTGACATCAAATTAAATTCTTAAATCTATCAAATGAAAGAAATTGGACATCTACCGAACAAATTAATTCAACAGAAGCCACCACAAACCAGTTGTTCTCAAAGTGTGGTCCCTGGACCATCAGCATCACCTGGGTACTCATTAGAAGTGCAAAGTAATGGCCCCCTTCCTTCTCTATTGAGTCAGAAACTCTGAGGGTGGGGCTTAGCATTCTGTTTTAGCAAGCCTTCCAGAAGACTCTGATGCATGCTGAAGTTTGAGAATCAATATTGTAGAAAAACTTAACAGATGGGCAACGCATAGGGAGAAGATATGTAGAACATCAACATCCGACAAGGAACTGATATCTCAGATTTGTAAGCTCCTCTTGCAAATCAACAGGAAAAACACAGGAAACCCAACAGAAAATGAGCAAAAGCTATGAACAAGCAGTTCATAGAAGGGGAAGCACAAATGCCCAGCAAGTTAGTGTCAGGATTAACAAAGGAATGCAATTTAAAACAAGGAGGAGCAGCTGGAGATATAACTCAGTAGTGGAGTAATTGCCTGGCATGTATGAGACCCTAGGTTCAATCCCCAGCACACGAAACAAAATAACAACCAACCACCACCACCACCACCACCAATGAGGAAATGCAATCTTATACCCAGACTGATAGGCAACGATTATAAAGTCAGTGTAGAAGTTGATGGAGATCTGGGGAAACAGCATCATCCACAAGCCAATGGTGGGGCCATTCTGGAAGAATTGAGTGAAATTTAAAATGTACATGCCCTTCGATTTAGTAATTCCACTCTTGGGTATTGAGCCCAAAGAAATTTTTACATAGGCCCATAATGGGGTCAAGCACAAAGCTGTTCATCACAGCATTATTGGAAGCAAGCTGGGTACCCGTCACTGGGGAAAAAGATAAATAAAAGAGTGGATGCTCAGCTCAGAACATTTTGCAGCAGTTGGATGCAAGAAGCTTGAGTTTCCTACAGTAACGTGGGTAGAGCTTAATGACACTATGGAGTCAAAAAAGAAAGCAACAGAATGAGGTCCTTATGCAATACCACTTACATCTAGAAACACACACACTGTGTATTCTATGAACAGAGACATTTTAACAAGCAGGGGTGGGTGCTCATGGTGAGAAGTGGGTGGAAGGGGAATAAAACAAAATGAGACATCAGGAAGTTTCTGGAATGGTCCAGTGATGATGGGATGATCATTTCCCACAAACTGAGCATGAATCATGGAACCGTCTGGACCTGAAGCTCTAACAATAATATTACTTAAAAATTGATAACAGTATGAACCTCTCAGTAACTGCCACCTGTCTGGCCACTAAAGGCTTTGTAAAGTTTTACAAATATTTTTTACCTCTCCTAGGGGAGTCTCTGGCCTCCTCTCAAGCCTTCCAGACTTGACGAAGCTGTGCAGAACACTAGCCTTATCTTGACTTCTCTAGGTCTCTAGCCCTGCCTCCAGATTTCTTTGACTTTCCCAGACCCCAGGATGGTGGTTTGCAGAGTTCTGTCGGTGTTTTTGTCTGGGGTTTAGGCACAGAGCCAGGCTGTATGAGAATTGCAAAGGGAGAATCCTGTTTCTTCCCCCACCAAACAGAGCTCCCTGACATTCTTCTTAACTTCTCCTCCGCCTCAGTTCCCACCCCACTGCTCCCATGCAAGAGAGGAAAACTGAGTCAGAAGGTGTTCCACGTGGAAGGGAACAGCATTTATTGGGTGCCTATCATGTGCTAGACCCAGCCCTAGGGTTTTTACCTTCACCATCCTCTGTAAAAATATTAGGGCTGAAATGATTACAGAGATGAGAAAAGGGAGGTAATAGCAAAGGAGGATCAGGAGAGTCCCACACTTTTTTGGTTCTCAGTTTCCCAGTGGGTAAAATTGGAAAGAAGTCTTTAAGTTCTTTCTTTTTGTTCTCTCTCTCTCTCTCTCTCTCTCTCTCTCTCTCTCCCGCGTATGCTTCTCTTTCTGATGGGGTGCTGATGCTGGGTACTGAGCTGGGTATGCTTTTCTTTCTGATGGGGTGCTGATGCTGGGTACTGAGCTGGGTATGCTTTTCTCAGTCCGCCAGCAGGTGGCGCTCCTCTTCATCCCTCAGCCTCCAGAAAGCTGCAGGGTTCGAAGTCCCGAGAGGGAAAGGGGTCCTGGAGCCGCGCCCCCGGGGATAGCGGGACAAAGCAGGGCCGCTGCCCATCCTCTGGGTTGGCAGAGGCGCCCGCGGAACCCTGGGAGACTCTCTGGTGCTTTAGGGTCCAGCTTCGCACGCCCCCTGCAGGAAACTGGGCACTGCAGGGACCTGAGCCCCGAGAGCCGGATGGAAACCCGCGCAGTGGAGTCTTGGTGTGACTGGGGTGTGACTGGGGTCCTGGGGATGGGGTCCCCACCAAGAGTGAGGAGATTCAGGGGCCAGCTGTGGGGTCACCCCTTCCACTCCCTCTACGTGGGCAGAGGCTACAGGTAGTTGTCTTCAGCGGCATCGCCCGCACCCCTGGATTCAGCTTCATCATCATCGTCATCATCATCGTCGTCGTCTGGGGCCAGAGCCTCGATGTCGTGCGTGATGTCGGTCAGCAGCCTGTGGAAGGCCTGCGCCTCCGGCCGCTGGGCTGCCCCGTCGTAGCTGCGCACCGCCGACGCTGACGTGGAGCTCATACTGCGCTTGATGCGGCCGAAGCTGTCGGTGAGGATGCCGCCCTCCCGGATGCCCACGCTCTCCAGGAAGCCCTCAAAGTACCCGATGTCCTGGTCCGGGATGAAGGGCCGCATCCCTGCAGGCCGCGGGGTACAGTGATTCCCGGGGGTTCAGCCACGTCCTCTCCCACGAGGGCGCTCCCTCCCTGGAGATCTAAGTTGAGATCCCTGCGCTGCCACCTACTGGCTGTGTGGCTCTGCCCAGGTTCCTTAGCTCCAAGCAGGTGATGAAATGTTCAGCACTCAGTCAATGCTCACTATAATATATTAACTTGCTTCATATATTATTATGTTATATTCCCACGTGTTAGCTACATGACTTTGATTAAATAACTACTCTGAGCCTCACTTTCTGCACCTGCGAAATGGGGACAAATCATAGGATCTACTTCCCAGAACTGGGGGCTTTCACAAGATATTTGGCTTGGGCTGGGGTTATGGCTCAGCGGTGGAGTGCTCGTCTAGCCTGTGTGAGGCACCATATATAAATCAATTCATTAAATAAAGGTCCATTGGGGGGGAACCAAGCTATTTGGCACATGGTAACTGCCAACCCCTCAGCTTATCAGTATTGGCATTCCTGCCATTTTTAGCCATCCTTACTGGCTGTGTGTGACCTTGGACAAGTTCCTTAGTCCCTCCGAGCCTTAGCTTTCTCCCTGCCAACTTTGCTCTGAAGATAAAACGGCTTCCCCAGGACCCTGTTCTTATCAGCCACTTCCTGGCTCTGTTTCAAGTCCCTTCCCTTCTCTGCACCTCAGTCTTCCTTATCTACCCTATAATCTCAAGATCTTGGTCTGATCAGAGGCTGAAGGATAAGGAGAGAACACTCCAAGGCGGCGCTGGATTGCTAATGGAAAGGGCCAAAGAGGAGCCAGGCCAGGGCTCACCTAGGAGGAGGAACTTGCGCCGGTCTCCGTAGAGCTTCAGCAGGCCGGCACAGAAGTCCTGGATGGGCAGGCCCAGCCGGTACTCCCGCAGCAGCAGTGCGAACTGCTGGATCTCAGGGGGGCCCAGCTTACTCCGCAACTGTGGAGGACCCCTTGGAGATCGGTCCCAGAGAGCAACCTCACCCAACCCCTGCCTGCAAGAACCGGGGCCCTCTCCAAGACCCCTCCTCCAAAAATCCTTTCATGACCTACTCAGGGCACACCAAGAGTGGGACGGAGACTCAAGCTGCCTGAGTCCAAGTCCTAGCCCCTCAGGTGACCTCTGTGATCCCGGGTAGGTCTCAACCTCCAACACGTGCCTTCCCCCTCTGCAACTGAAGAGGACGATGGCACCTCTCAGGGTTGTTGAAGGTGCTAGAATAGCGTCTGGTATACAGCAAACACTCAATTAATGCTGACTGACATGAGTCAAGCCCTTTCACAAGCTGCCCTCAGTTTACTCTTCATCTCTCTCCCCGACCTCTAAGGTCTTATGCTTTGGTGTGTCCAGGACTGTGCGTGACTCCCGAATGCACCTGTGTGGACTCCAGCCTCCAGCCTGGGCCTGTGCCGTCCCCATGGCCTGCCCCAGCTCACCGTGATCATGTAATCTTGCAACTGCTCGAGACTCAGGCCACTGTGGTCACTGCCGCTGCAGTGGGAACCATGGAAAGAAGGAGTGGACGTGCCGCTGTAACAAGCTTCAAATGTGTCCTGGGAGCCATTGCTGTAGGGACAGGAGGAAAGGGGCCTTCACTTGCCACTCACTGACTGGCTCCTCTCCCCGGGGTACACTTCAGGTGAGTGGGCTCAGCCATCGCTGCTGTGGGCCTGAGGCCTCACCCTAGACCCCACTTTGGCTTCCAAGGCACTGCAAGATCTGACCTCTGGCTCCTCTCCAAACTTGTCCCTCACTGTGTTTGTTCCCCCTTGCTCTTTGCATTCTGGCCACCCAGCCTTCTCCTATTACTTCTAATACTCCAAGTACCTCTTGACCTCTGGGCCTTTGCACAAGCTCTTCCCTCTGCCTGAATGCCTCTCTTCCCCTTCCTTTTGCTCAAGTTCTTATTTTGGGGGTGTGGGGGGCTACTGGGGATTAAACTCAGGGGTGCTCTACCACTGAGCTACACTCCTAGGCTATTTTAAAATTTTATTATGAGGCTAAGTTGCTAAGTCTGGCCTCAAATTTTGGGATCCTCCTGACTCAGCCTTCGGAATAGCTGGGTTACAGGCATGTGCCAAGGTAACTTTATTCATCCTTTGATCCTGAATGTTGCCTCCTCAGGAAGTCTTCCGTGATCCCCCCAAAACCAAGTTAGACCTTTTCCAGATGCAGCACCTTCCAGATCCTCTGCCAACATCCTCTCTGACCACTGTCTCCCACACCTGCTGCCATAGCCACAGTGGCCTTTGGCCTGCTTATTCTGTGTGGAACCCTTGCACTTGCCCTTCCCTCTAGCTGGAACAGGCCTCCCCTCATCCTCCAGGTCTTGGTTCCCGTGTCATCAGCTCTGCAAGGCCCTCCTGCCTCCCCAGATGAGTGTGGTCCCCTCGGCCTCTCCTACTTGGCTTCTCTTCAGTGCTTATTACCATTAATGCTCACTGCTGCCAAACAGGCCATTGCTTCCTGTGCTGGACTGAAAGTTTGGCAAGAGCAGGGGCTTTGGTTTTCTTCTTTTTAAGTACCTACTGTGTGCCAGGCATGGGTCTTGCCCTTTGTCTTCTTTTCTGCTGTGTCTCCAGCGCACAGTACCGTGCCTGGCATGCAGTGCCTGACTATAGTCTCATAAAATGTCAACCTGTCTCTAAATTGTTCTAGAACCATCCTGCATCATTACCTCCAGAGAGGCAGTATAGCTTCCTGCTTAAGGGTGTGGACTGCTGTGCTCACATCCCACTTACTAGGCCGCCACTTACTAGGTGCTTCACCCTTGGAAAGCTAAACCTGATTTCCCCTTTCCTTAGTTTTCTCCATCTGTAAAGTGGGACGATGAAACCGGTGTCCTTGTGAGAATGAGAGGGATTCATATTTGTGAAGCATTTAGAATCATGGACTCTAGAATAAATAAATAGTAACTGCTATAATGTTACTATGTAGCCACTAAAAAATAATGGTGTGCATTACAGCACGTGGCACATAGCAAGCTCAGAACACGTTAGTTGTCACCATGATTTTCATCTCTGGAAGAGTCAGGCTGTTGGTGGACTGGCCTAAGGATACAGAAACTTAAGAAAGCCAATCTTTTGCCACTAAAAAGAAAGAAAAAGAAAAGGAAGAAGTAGGGCATATTCTACTGGCAAGGACCACTACTCATCGCCCCAGAGCCCTTAGCAACATCACTAGGGTAACCAGCTGAATGGATTTGCCCAGCACATTCTTTCATCACTGAAAAATCCCATATCCTGGGAAACCCCTCATTCCCAAGCAAACTAGGAGGGTTGGTCACCCAAAACAGAACCCTGGGCAACATCCCCAACTGAAATTTCTTTAAATCCTTCATGTTCCAGCTTTGCTTGCAGACAGTGTAATGACCATGTGACCAATAAGGTGTAAGCAAAAGTTGCTGAGTGGGAATCCAGCAGAATGTTTTAAAGAGGCCTCCAGGATGTTACTGCGATGGCTGGAGCTGCAACCACTACACTGATCCACGAGGTGACCCTGAGGATGGAAGCAAGTCCTAAGGAGGGTGTAGCAGGAAAAGAGAAGCCTGGGTCCCTGAAAGACCATGAGGCCCTAAATTTCTGCTCTATTTTATGTAAAACACAAGAAAAAAAAGTTCTATTTTCTTTCAGGGTTTTTAATTACACGGACCCCAAACTAGAGTAAACTAAAATTACTTCTGGCTTTAGCTGTGATTTTGGACCTTGCAGGCCTCCATGTCTGGATAAGTGGGAGAGAGCTGCAGCCTGTGTGAACCCAGGTCTGGGTTGCGGTGTCCCCTGGATGCTATGAACTCACCAGAGCCTAGGGCTCAGATTACCTCCCCCTTGGTGACTTCATCTCAATGCCAATCAAGGTTGGGTCATATTCTCCTACCCTCTCATGAAGAGTGACCTTGTTTGTGCAGGGGTGGGGAGGCAAGAGTGGAGTCCCCAACAAGGGCGGTACCCACAAGGAGCTGCAGCAGCTGAAGTCCGCATCGTAGGCGTAAGTCCCATCTGTCCGGCAGCTGTCACCTGGACCAGACACAGAGGGACTATCAGAGTGGTAAAATGGCACCAAGATCCCTGGCTCTCCCTGGGCAACTCACCTCCCCCGTCATGGTCAATAGCACCTTCCTGCCTGCCTCCTGGGGCCTTGAAGGGACAGGTGGGGGTGTTTGTAAACTGTGTGTTTGAGGCAAGACAAGAAGAATTTTAGAAGGGAGAAGGGAGTCAGAATCTTCAGAGGAAGCAGCACTATTTACAGAGCACGTGCCTCTCCCCAGCCTGCTGTCCCGCCTCTCCAGGTATTGTCCCTAGCCTCTGCTCTGAGCTCATCAGGGTCACTTCTCAGGCAGGCTGGCTCCTCGTTCGTGTCCTCTCACTGTCTCTGGTTTTACGTTTATTTGTGCAGTCATTCGATCACTGTCAGCCGCCTTGGTTGCAGCGAAGCTTCGAGAAGGCAGGGCCACCTCTGGTTTTGCCCATCAGTGTACCCAGGTCACTGGATCTGACAGGGTAGGCGCTCTGTAACTTTTATTGAACGAATGAATCTGTGGATTGATTGTTGAATGATCTCATTCACTTGCCTATCATCCCTGGGAGAACTGACAGCTGTCCAGCTCCCAGGGATGGGAGGGCCTTCGGAAGACAAGGGCCAGCACCCCGTTGCTGGAGCTACGCAGACAGCCACCACACTGCAGGGGGCTGTGGCTGGAGTTCACTTAATGGTCATGGGGAGTGAGGTTGTTGCAGATAAAAGCTTTGGAATCTGACAGATCTGGGTTTGAATCCTGACTCTGAGTGCAGCGTAACTTCTTCTGAGCCTCGGTATCCTCATCTGTAAAACTGGAATCCTAAGGCCCCTGAGAGTTCTTACATCCATTCAAAGAATCCCTCTTGACCATCTGTGATGGATCCTGGCCTGTGCCAGGCCAAAAGGGCAGACAAGTTGCTATGAGGATTGAATAAGATTTGACACCTAAATACAGACTTGATCGTCGGTGAACAATAAATGCCTCTGTTAATCTCATTCTCATTTCAGCCCTTGACTGCATCCAAGGACCCGTCTGGAAATATTGGTTTTGATCTAAGAGCCAAGTGAGATGGGAAGGTTCAGAAAGACAGTTCATGCGCTTAGGTTTTGGCAAAGTGTCCAAAGCAAAAGAGACACGTTCAAGTGTGAGGAGCTCAGTCTGAATTTGGCATCTGAATTGAACATCTTTGATGGAACTAGGTTTGAGGTCATCATGAAGATCAGCATTTTATCTACATATGAAGGGGACACTGTAATTTCAGTAGAGATTAGGACCCCTAAAGGCCTTCAGTAGTCCTAAGTCCTAGGTCATCCTTCCTTCCCTGCCTCTGAGGATGCTCCACAGAAGGGAGCCCAGGGGTTGGGGTACTCACTGCGGCTGCAGAGCCACGGCCGGTCAGGTGTGGACGTGTAGTGGTAGCCGGCCCGGTCTACACACTCGATGCTCTGGTCACCGTAGATGATCTGGAAGACCTGGCAGATGAGTGCGCAGGACTCCTCGGCGGCATCCTGGTCCAGGGAGGAGGAGCAGAGCTCAGGTCTCACCCTTCACCTCCTCAAACACTGTGAGCAGGCTCGAGGCACATGCCTGTGGCCCCTTTAAATCAACCTCAGAGATATTTCCCATCAAAATTATATGGCTACTCTCTGGGTTTCATGACTCCTTTGTAGAATTCAGAAAACTCTGACTTTTCTGCCATGAAAAATGTATTCCAAATTTATGGGAGTCCTGAAACTTATCGAAAAGAAGCCCTAATTTGCCAGGCAAAGTGGAACATGCTGGTAATACCAGCAAATCAGAAGGCTGAGGCAGGAGGATTGCAGGTTGGAGGTCAGCCTGGGCAACTTAGCAAGATCCTTAGCAACTTAGTGAGACTCTTTATCAAATAATAATAATAATAATAATAATAATAATAATAATAATAATAATAATGGTTGTAACTCTGTAGTAAACTGCTCCTGGGTTCAGTACCCAGTACCAAAATAATAATAATAATAATAATAATAATAATAATAATAATAATAATGATAATCCCTAATTTAACTTAATATACAGGTACAAAAGTTGAAGTTCAGAGAGAAGTGATTAGTTGAGAATAGAACTCAGGTCTCTTAGTACCTACTAGGAGGAGCTATTAAAAGTATCAAGATTTTAGCCTCAACATAGTCACTACTACTGGATGCTATCTTTAGATATGAGCTTCCTATTACTCAGTACAAAAATCAAAGTAGGATGAATAAACTTCATTCTCTGGTAGAAGGAAGGAGTTCAAGTTCTAGGGTAAAACTTCATTGAGACTGAACATTCTTTGAAGAGGAATTCACATCTTTATGTTTTTAAGCAAGAGACACAAAAAAAGCAGTAACTATTGCAGAAAGAATCTCCTCTTGCAGCCATTTTCTATTTTGTGTCTCAAAAAAGTCCAAGAGGTAAATTCAAATGTAACTCAGGATAGGCATCTGGGGGTTGTGAGGGACTACTAATCATTAAACTGGGATGGATCCTTACAATGACCCTACAAAATGGTCAGGGCAGAGAGGATCCTTATAGTTAAGATGCTAAGATTTAGCGTGGGTCAGTGATGTGCCTGGGCTCAGAGAGCAGGTCTGTGACATTAGATGAAACTGGCACATGTGTGGCTCTCGCCTCTAACTCCTTTACCCTCTTGATCCCACAAGGCCTCTAAAGGAGGCCAGAGGCTCAGACAGCCTTAGAATGCAGCTCTTATTTATTTACTCATCCCACAAGTTCTCATCTCATCCTATTATGTGGCAAACTTTGGGCCAGGCCCTGTACCCTAAAATCCTCACAGGCCGGTGGGATAGACAGGGAACACTGTTGCCTCTGTGTGAACCTGATTTCCAGGCCTCTCACTCTGCCAACTCCTTCCTCTTCCTCACCCTTCAGTTTGAAAAGCACAAACTCACTTTCCCCATTGAAAATGGGTCCCCTCCCCCATTCTCTACACTGCAATCTGCTCATTTCCTCCTCAGTCCCCGTGGCAGGGTATAATGTAAGATGCATTGATTTATTCATCCAGCCAGTTGGTATTTAGTGTGCACTTATTATGTCCCAGGCATGGGTCTAGGTGCCCGGGGTACCTCAGAGAGCCACCCAGAACACATAGGTCTCTTGGACTCTACAAGAAAGTCAGTCTGGCTAGAGTGGAATAAAGTGTGGGGTGGGGGTAGAAAGAGGTGGGGCCAGAGAGGGGCTGGGGACCATGGCTGAAGCTTGGGTAGCCTTATAAGCAATTGCAAGGATGTTAACTTTTACTATGAGCAAAAGGAGAAGCCACTGGAAGATTTAGAACAGTGGTGTGATGGGACCGATGTGTTAACAGGACTGCTCTGATTCTATAGGGAAACAGACTATAAAGAAGGGTTGAGCCAGTGAGGGGGTGACAGCATGATCCAGTGAGAGAAGATGGAACGTGGACCCGGGCGGGGACAATGGAAGATGCAAGATACGGGTTTTGGTTATATTTGAAACATGGCCAATAGGATTTATTGACAGGGTACATAGGGTCTGAGTGTGTGCAAAAGAGAGAGGAGGGAGGGAGGGAAAGAGAAGCCATGGACCACTTCGAGGTTTCAACCTGAGCAACAAAAGGACGGAGCTGTCATTCACCAAGACCAGGGAGGTCAAGGAGCCTCAGGTTTGGGGGAGAAGATCCAAAGCTCTGGTTTGGATGTGTTAGGCTTGAGATGGTCATTAGACCTTGGAAAGGAAAGACTGAATACAGATTGGGTGACAGATGAAATTACAGGGGTCCCAGTGTTTTAAAAGTCAGGAGAACAGTTGGGCTTTGTGGTGCAAGCCTGCAATCCCAGCTACTTGGGGGACTGAGGCAGGAGGATCACAAGTTCAAGGCCAACTTTAGCAACTTAGCAGTAACCTGTTTTGAAATAAAAAGTTAAAGAAAAAAATATTGGAGAGGCAGCTCTGTGGTAGAGTTCTTGAATACCATGTGTGAGGCCCTGGGTTTAATTCCCAGCACTGCAAACATTACCTACATACACACATGCCGGGATTCTACAGATCACCTAGAAGTGAGGGTGGCTAAGGAAGGAAGATCCAGGATGATGCCTGAGGTAGTCCACTTTCAGAGGTTGCAGAGAAGAGGGGGGACTAGCTCTGGAGGAGCCAGGGAGGCAGGAGGGAAACAAGAAGAATGCATAGAGCTGGACCCAAGTGACAGAGTGTCTCAAGGGGAGGGAATCTGCTGGTGGTGTAGTTTCCTGGTGGCTGTTCCTCTCTCCCTCCAGGTGCCACCTCCGTTTCATGTACCACTGTTTAAACAGAGGCAGCAGGGAGCTGGAAGCCCTGAGGCAGAGGAAAAACCCTTAGAAGATTCAGGGCTTGAAGGTGCCAGCTAGACTGCGTGCTGGCTAAGGGAGGACACCAAATGGCTCTCTCACCTCTGCATCCACAGCACATAGTGGGCACTCAATAAACACCATCAAATCAATAAGAGCAAGGGTGAATTTGGAGAATGAGAGAGATTGGTGGGAAGGCTAGAATGGCAGTTGTGTCCTCTGTCTCGCTGGCCACCTAAATTACTCTATCCACTCTGAACTTCCTGAGTTTGAATCTTGAAGTCCCCATCTGCTTCCCGTGTAACCTCGCATTGGTTACCTTATCTCTGGATCTGTTTCCTTCCCTACGGAATGGGAATAGCTATATTATTTGCCTCTAAATCTTGCTGTGAAATTTCAAGCTAATGCCATCCCCCTCTGCTGCGGGCTGGCACTCCACGCCTGCTAGTCTTGGTGTCCTCGTAATGTTACTGTGGCGGTGCTGACATTGACCATATTGGAGCAGAAGCAGGTTTGGAGGAGGGGGTTACGATCACGTCTACTGGTCATTTTGAGTTTTCGTCCCATTGGGGGACCCAGGCAGAGGTGTCCCAGAGGGCACAGGGTTGGAGTCATGGGACACCTAAGTCCTGGGTGGGGCTGAAGGAAAAGGCAGACCCCAGGAACCTGGTGAAAGGGGCGGGGTGGGGGGTGTCGGGAACAACTAGGTGCCCTCGAGCTCACCCTGTTGGCCACAGCCAGGATGACAAGGTTGCAGTAGGCATCGGGGCTGGGGTCCTGAGGGTCCAGCGGGTTGCCGGGGTGGCGCCGCTCCCAGCTGCCCCCGCCGCTGCCCGCCTGCCTCCGCTCCCAGCTGCCACCGGGCTTGCCCGCGCCGCCGCCGCCGCCCGCGTGTCGCCGCTCCCAGCTGCCGCTGAACGTCTGCCGCCGCTCCCAGCTGCCCGACGCCCGCGGCCCGGCGCGCTGGCGCTCCAGGCTGCCTCCACCGCCGCCCCCCGCCCGGGCCTCGGCGCTCGCGCCCCCGCCCCACGCCATCCGCCAGTCCAGGCTGCAGATGGTGTGGCGCCTCTCCGCGGTGCCCACCCGCCGCTTCTCAGGCGCTGCGCCCGGCGGGCCCGGGTCGCGTCCCGCACCGCCAGGGCTAGCGTCCACGCCGGCCGGCACCGGGTCCACGCCCAGACCTAGGAGAGGCCGGGGGCGGTCAGCTGCAGGGGATCGCGGCTAAGGGACCCCTCCCGAGGTCACCTGGAGGACTTCCCTGGCCACTCTGGAGTCAACCCCTGGCCCAGAACCTGGCCCCAGGTCCACCCCGGCTACCCGGCACTACAGCCCTTCGGTACCTCACTCTGCGCTCACTTCGCGCCCTGCGCGCTGCCTCTGACTCCTCCTCTGGTTTTACCTCCATCCCTGGCCTCGGGGTGGTGGCCAGGCCGTTCCTACCCTCCTCACCTCACCTCAACTGTCTGGCCTCACATCTGCCTTCTGACTTGAGGGTGGTGGCCGAGCTGTTCCCTGCCTCTATACTATGCCCTCAGTTCTGACCACGTCTCTGGTTTTAACACCGCCCCCGCCCGCCGCGAGGGGGTTCTGAGGTCGCGCCTGTCCTCCGCCCCGCCCCTCGCCCCAGCCCCGCCCCTGGTCGTCCGACACCTTTCACCCGCTTCACCAAAGTTAGCCCCGCCCCCCGCGCGTGGCCCCGCCCCAGGTCTGAAGGCTCTCCTAACCCCTGGGTGCAGACCTTGTGGTCACGCTCCCTTTCTTCACTTGCTTTAACTTTCGGGCCCTGCCCTGGCCTCAGGTTTCCGACTTCTCCACCCTTCCAGGGCCCCACCTGGTCTCCACCCTTCCAGGGCTCCACCGCCTGGCATCAAGAAAGCGGGTCAGGCCCACTGTCACTCAAACTCGGGCTCGGTCTACTTGCATATGGTCTCTTCTGCCTGCCGCTAGTCTCAGGGTGCTGTGATCAGTCCTTTTCCATAACCCCCTCTCCCAACCTCAAGCCCCAGCCCTGCCGCAGGCCACGCCCATTCCCACTAGAGGTCAGGCCCTTTCTCTGCTGTCCTCTCCATCCTCCCGCGCAGGGTTCGGCGTGCTGTACCTGTCTTAAGCACTAGCAAGTGCAGCGCGTCGTCCTGTAGGTAGGAAGCGGCGGCGATCTCGTGTGTCGGGATGCGCAGAATGAGCTCCTCGTTGTCGCGCCAGGTGAGCAGCAGGCAGCGGGCCGACAGGCTTAAGATGCTGTCCTGCTCCGCTGTGGTCTTCAGCGGCAGTTCCTTCAGCTGCTGCAGGGATAGTCGGATCGCCTAAGAGTCCAGGGCCGGGAGCGTGGAGAGGGAGAAGGCGACCTGAGGAGACCCTGCCCTCCTTCCTCCCCAGAGCCTCACCCTGGCCGTGTCCAGCAGCTGCAGGAGCTCATCCCGGCTGGAGGGGTTCAATGAGGAAGTCACCCAGGTGAGGTGGCCCAGGAACTGGATGGGAAATGGGGTAGAGAGGTCACTCTGAAGCCTTGGAGGACCCTGGCCTCCTCATTGACACAGTGAAGATAGGCTGGGATAAAAATATTTATCAAGCCATAATAGAAGCCAGGCACAGTTCTGAGGGCTTGATGGTTCACTCAGTCATCCTCACTTTAAGGATGAAAACTCACAGCGTGGCTAAAATCCTGCCCAGAGGGCTGGGGATGTAGTTCAGTGGGAGAGCACTTATCTAGCATGTGTGAGGCCTTGGGATCAATCCCAGCAGCAGCAGCAGCAGAAAAAGAGAGAGAGGGAAAGAGAGAGAGAGAGAGAGAGAGGGAGAGAGAGAGAGAGAGAGAGAGAGAGAGAGAACAAGACAGAAAAAAAGAAAAACCTACCCAGGTCTATGCAGCTCGAAAGGGCAAGACTGAACACCACATACCAGAGCCCATACTCTCAAATGCTAACTGATATTGCCTTAACACAGTCATTTAGCTATAAGCTTCTGTAAAGAAGCAAAAGTCATTATTATAGCTTTGTCTATTTGTTTTTCGCAGTGCCCCTGGGTTCCCAGGCGGGGAAGCCCTTCTCTCCTGTGAAGCCCTCTACCTTAGAACTACACCCTTGGCCTCCACTATTGTAACTTGAAAGAACTGACCCCCTGTGAATTTCCTTGCAGCCTGAGTGGCTGTCTCCACCTCCAGCCTCATTGCCAAGTGAATTACAAATTACTAGTCCTCTTTATGATCTGGTTACAGCAGTCAAATGAAAAGAAAAGAATATCAGATTAGTATATCATTTTGTCAGAAAATGCTGCTCTACCTCAGCATAGTGGTGCCTAGTGGAATCCTCGCTACTTAGCAGACTGAGACGGAAGGATCATAAGTTTGGGGCCAGCCTGAACAATTTAGGGAAACCCAGTCTCACAATAAGAATTTTTAAAAGGACTGGGGATGTAGGTCAGTGGTAGAGCACTCCTGGATCCAATCTCTAGTGCACATAAACACAACAAAAGAAACAGAAAAAAACATCAAAAAGGGCTGGGATGTAGCTCAGTGTAGAACACCCCTAGGGTCAATGCCCAGTACCCCAAAAAGAAAAATGATGCTTCAGATCAGCATATTAATTCTCCCTTCATTCATTTTTAAAATTTGTTCTAATTGGTTCCATTCATTCTTTTTTTTTTTTTTTTTTTTTTGCGGTGCTGGGGATTGAACTCAGGGCCCTGTGCTTGCAAGGCAGGCACTCTACCAACTGAGCTATATCCCCAGCCCTCCATTCATTCTTAAGTGTAACTGAATTTTATCACTTAAATCTTAAATGTTATTGAATATGAGAATTACTTTTTTCATTATTTTTAGTTGTATTCTTCTAGGTGAATTCCTCCAAACTTTCCCTCTTCTTTTTGTTCTCTATGAAATTTCAGTCTCCAGTTTTTAAGTAGATTTATTTGTCAGTTTGGGATTCCAGATAAAATTCAGGGATGTTCCGGGGGTGAAGCAGTCAGTCAGTGTGCAGTGTTTATATGGCAGATAAAGTACAAAATGACAGTTAAATTTGAATTTCAGATGAACAAGAATCTTGTTTTTAGGTTTTTGTATGTTTAGTATGTACAATATTTGGGACATGTTTATGCTAAAAAAGTGTTCATTGCTTATCTGAAATTCAAATGTAACTAGGTGGCCTGTTTGCTAAATCTGCAACTCTATCCCTTAGCAGTCTTCCCGGGCTAAATTAGGATCCCCCACTGCTCCTTCATGGTATCCTGGAAATAAAAGCAAAGCCTCTAGGGAGTCAGAGTCCTCTGTGGCTTGCTCTTAACCTGGACACTATCGGAGTGACCACAAAGTCATTGTAGTAAAAGTTCATGGGAGAATAGAACTTTCCAGATCAGGGAACCCTCTCCTAGCCACTCTCCCCTGAGAGTAGGTTAGGAGCCCATGTTGAGATGGCGACACAGGTGCTCAGTGGAAGGAGGTCACTTGCTGAGGGTGCACAGTATAACACAGGGCGAGGTTAACATGAACCCAGGCCTGTTTCCCATGAGCCACAGCTTCCCCTGGGCGAGACAGGCCTGCTCAGGGGCTGGTGTGGGGAACAAAAAATGTCTCTCCTGACCCCAAGGCTGTTCCTGTCCCTTCTCATCCCACACTCACCTTGACCTCTTTCTCTAGGTAGTCACACAGCAGAATCTGGGGGTCGATGAGGTAGTCGGGGGGATAAAGGGGCATTGAGTGCAGGGGCCGGCGGCTCACACTGGTCCGAAAGGCCGCACGCCGTGCAGCCTTGGGGAACACCAGCCTTCGAATGGGGGACACAAAGCCCTGGGGGAGAGAGGGAGAAACACAGTAACAACAGTAACAGTGGCTTCAACAATCACTTACCTTGTTCACCGTTTTACTTACATGACCAAATTTAATTCTAATAACAACTCTGTAGAAAGGGTACCCAATTTACAGATGGAGAAATGAAGTCCCAGGCAGGGAGTTAGCTGGTCAAGTCGCCAGCTAGCAGCAGTGGAACCAATATTTCACCCCGGAAGTCCAGCTCCAAAACCTCCATTCTAATCACCCAGGTGAAGTGGTGGCCCCTGCCAACCAGGTTGAAGGAATGGTCCAGATGGGGGCAAATACAGAAAACTAGTCAGTGTGGCCCAGTGTTGGGTATTTAGGTATTTGTTAGGCTATCTTCTGTGTTCCCTTAAAAGGTAGAAATAAGTAGTAAGTAAATTAAGTCTAATTCAGAGACACCTGTAGAAAAATAACCTAGATCAAGGTTAAAGGCGCACATTCCAGGGCCCAGTGCACACCAATAGAACCTGAACCTTACAAGGAAATCTGAGCCCTTCTCTCAAACAGCAGTTGTCAGTGTGTGTTCCTGGATCACTAGTGGCACCTGGAGCTTGAGAGAAATGCAGATCCCCAGGCCCACCCCACGCTGGAGGCCCAGCAGTCGAGGTTTGGCTTGCCCTCCAGAGGATTCCGAGGCATGACCCAGTGTGAGAGCCACACCTCAGCGCGGTCATGCCTACCCTGGATGCTCTTTACCCATACCTGGGCAGCTTCTAAACCTGCAGGTGCCCAGGCTACACCCCAAACCACGAGAACCAGAAATTCTGGAACTGGAATCCAGGCATCAGGATTTGTAAAGCATGCCTGGGTGATTTCAGTGGCAGCCCAGCTGAAACCCAGCGAGGGTGTAGAATGTGCAGCGTGATTACTTAGCTTCCACGACGAGGGTGAGCAAGGACCAAGCCCTTCTAGTTTGGGTAAACAAATGATACACAAGTCAAGTGCTTGTGTTCATCCACTTATTGGCTCAGTAAGCACTCATGCCAGCGTGGCTGGACCCTGTGCTGGGTGTTGGGGTTGGACCCAGGCCTTGTCCCAGGGCTTGTGATAAAGGACCTTAAGCTCTCCGGGCGATTCTGATGCATGCCCACTTAGGTTCCAGAACCTGTGGTTGCAGCCTGCATGGGGTGTGCGGAAACTCTGAGAAATGGAGAGCAAAATATCAGGGAGGAGGCGTTCCAAGCAGAGGCCCAGGAGGGGCAAACACCTGGAAGCTTCCAGGGCGGGGTAGGAATGATCCTCGGGGAGCCCTGCGCAGTCTGTGGGGGCTGATTATGGCATAAGCAAGTCGGGGAGGCCTTGAATGCCAACTGGAGCTGAAACTCGTCCTTCATAGGTGAGTGTGAGGGGCAGGTGATCCTCAATGGTCCAGCCTCCTCTTACCCCACACTCCCTCTGGCTCCCCAGTCCCAGCTGCCTGGCCATCTCCCAGTTCTTCCTACACTACGTTCTTTCCTGCAGTGCTGCTTGCACGCTGTTCTTCTGCTCAAAACACTCTTCCTTACCCCCTTTCTTTCTACCCATCACCTCTCAGCTCAGACTGACCCGTCTATGGCCAGGCACCCTGATATTCTGCCTCCTTGAACTGAGTAGGGAGCCTTTATACAATTTTACATTAATCAATCCACTGCCTTTTCTTAAAAAAAAAAATTAATAATTGTTTGTCCCACTAGACTGTGAGTTCTGAGGAGGCAGCAGGCCCTTATTTGACTTTGCTCACCCTGCATCGCACCAGCAACAGGCACAATTCATGGCACATAACAGGTAAATATCTATTAAAAGAATGAACCAATGGCGCAAGCCTGTGATCCTAGCGACTTGGGAGGCTGAGGCAGGAGCATCACAAGTTCAAGGCCAGTCTTAGCAATTTAGCAACGCCCTGTCTCAAAATAAAAAAATTAAAAAAGGCTGTGGATGTGGTTCAGTGGTTAAGCAGTCCTGGTACCAAAACAAAACAACAACAACAAAAAACCAAAACACAACAAAGCAAACAACAAATGAACCAAGAGAGGACACACACATGTTTGGAGGCCCAGTGATTACATGGGTGCCTTTCAGGATGTCCCTGACCCAGGCTTCTTGGGAAAGAGGGCTCTGTGTGGATGGGGGTGGGATGGGAGCTAGAATCTGAGGAGCTCCCTGAACCCCAAGAAGGTGACACCCAGAGAAGCAGACTGGAAAAGTTCTCAGAGTCAGGATGGGCTGAGGATGAGTGACCCCAGGGCTGGGACCTCAGAGTTGGCTCTTGAACAAAGATAAGGAGCAGCAGGTGTGGTAGAAACATAGCAGGGGAGCAGGCGGGAGACTCCCGGGATGGGATGGCAGCTGCTGGCTCAAAGCTGCCTGGCTGGGCCCTTCTGTCCCAGTTGGTGGGGGAGCAGAGGAATGGGTCTGCCCTGTGTCCCTCTGAAGTCGCAGGAGGGAGCCACCAGGAACACCAGGGAAGCACATTTCCTTGTCTTTCTGAGCAGGGATGGCAGAGGCCACCGCAAGTAGAAAAACAGGTTAGAGAGTCCAGAGCCCAGATGTCTGGCTGCCAAAGGTAGAAATAAGACGGAAGGCCCCACTCAGACCACTTGCCACCCCACCCCCGGGTTCCCCCTTCCCCAGCTTCAGGGACATTCCTCTACCCTGTGTCCTTCTCACACTCCCACCTACCTTCTTTCCTTTCTTGACTTCGTATTCCATGGTGAAGGTCCCTCTACTCCTCCACCCTCCCAGTCACCCCCCTGCCGCCCACCCCGCCCCCAGTTCTTTTGTTCTTTTTCCTGCCTGGTCGGAAACTCCACCAGCACTGCAGTTTTCCTGTCCCTCCCATCTGATGGGGTGGGCAGTGGAGGACACAGCCTTGGGACTCTACCCTTGAAGGGTGGAAGCCAGGCAGAAAGGCTCACGGCCTCCAGCCAGAAAGCATGCTGTGGAGGGGCTCGGTAAGGCTGGAGAAGAGTCCCCCAAATTTGAAGTCCAAATCTGGAAAATTCTAAGTTCTGGTCCTACTTCTGCTGTCAACATTGCTGTGTGACCTTCACAAGTCAAGCCAGTCCCCCTTTCAGAGCCTGTTGCCCCCTCCCCTCTAGAAACTGGGAGTAAGCCTTGCCCCCTTCCCTGGGTGGAAAGAGCAGCAGTGATCTGTCCAAGCAAGTCCAGACAGAAAAAAATGGAACTGGGGATGTGGCTCGGCGGTAGAGCACTTGTCTAGCATGCAAAAGCACCTGGGTTCAATCCCCAGTGCTGAAAAAAAAAGATTAAAAAAATTAGTCACTATTTGGAGACTTGGCTGCCTGAGTTTGAACCCTGGATTTGCCACTTCTTAGGGTTATGACCTTGGGCAATTTCCTTAACTTCTGCTTCAGTTTTCCCATCTATGCAATGGATAGAATACTAGTTTGACCTCATAGTGACCTTGTAAGGATTAAATGCACTTAGAAGATAGAACACATTTGTGTTCAATAAATATTAACTAATGGGACTGAGGGTGTAACTCAGTGCTAGAGCACTTGCCTAGCGTGCATGAGGCCCAGGGTTCAATTCCAAGTACTGTTAAATGAATGAACCATTTGCTCATCTATGGCTTGTAGGCTGTTTGATCATCTCTTGGGAGAACCTTAGGGAGGCAAGACTCCCGTGCTGAACACGTTATGTATTTCACCTCATTCCTTACCATACACAAGTTTAAAAACTGATGCTCAAGAGCAGAGCCTAGCTCAAGAAGGCCACCTAGTGAATAAGAGGACCAGGGTCTTCTGTCTGGTTTGGATTTAAAGTCTAGTGTCTCTTGCCTCCAGAACCTATGCCCTCTGCATGCCACTCTGCAGACACTTGGAAAGATTCTGAGTGGCCCATCCTCATCTTGCCATGACACTAGGGTTCTGGAGGTTCAGGCTCCAGAGCTGCTTTGCCACATTTCCCTGGACAGGTTGCTCCTCAGCCTCCTTATCTTTCCAATGGGAACCATGACCCTGGAAGCCCTGGCCTGCTTAGTCAGAGCTGCAACAAGGAAGATGCAAGGCCCGAGGAGAAAGGGGTTGGACATTGTAAGATGTAGGTGTCAGTGCATGGGATTGTTTTGGAAGGGTTTTCTTTTTCTTGTTTGCTTGCTTGCTCAGTGTTGAAGATTGAACCCAGGGTCTCTCACATGCTAGGCGCCCACTCTACCACTGAGCCACACCCCAGCCCTGGAAGGTTTTTTGAAAGCACAGGTATGCCACGTCACTGTTGGTTGGAGGGAGGGTCAGGGTCCTCCTCATAGAAGAGAAGTGGCCCAGGCTGCTAAGTGCCAGCCCTCATGGCTCTCCCTCCTGCTCCCCTACATCCTGCCAGTCACCTCCCAGCAATAGGAAATGAGGTCTTCACACAGCCTGCTAGACCAACAGGAAGAGGCCAGGATGTGCCAGTCAATCCCTGACCCTGCTTTGGATATCAAAATTTAACTCCTTGCACAGGTCCAGGATTACCACCCTCAGAGTGGCAGTAGGCATGAAAGTTGATCTCTTGCTCTGGTAACTTCCATGACTGGCTTTTGTAAGCCCGTTGCTTTCTCTGAGCCTCAGTTACCTTGCCTATAAAATGGAACCTTATATTATTCCTGGACTAACTCCAAACATCCCTGCACTTTTGGGAATCTCAACTAGAATAAAAAGTATTTGGCCTGGCTCAGTGACACAGGCCTGTAATCCTAGTGACTCAGGAGACTGAGACAGGAGGATGGCAAGTTTGAGGCCAGCCTCAGCAACTTAGCAACACCTTGTCTCAAAATAAAAAAATAAAAAAGATTGGGGATGTAGTTCAGTGGTAGAGCACCCCTGCGTTTAATCCTCAGTACCACATAAAATAGATAAAATAAAAAATCAGTGTTTTGAATTACCATTAGAAATAGAAAATTATCTCCGTATTCCCTGTAGCACACGCTCTGGATGAAGTGCTTAGTGAATGTCAGGAAAGGGGTTGGAGAGAGGTGGACCTAGGTTTGAATGTAAATGACCTTGCACAAGTTACTTCATCTCTCAGAGTCTCAGAACCCCCCTGGGTCCAAAACAGGGTAATGGTGGCGCCTCGGAAGACCGCTGTGGCTAAAACGGGAACAGAAACACACAAGGATAACATATATTATTAAAATTAGCTTGTGAATAAAAAACGAGATGAGCCAAACCAAGTCCCCGCTTTCAAAGACTTCACTGTGGCAGATAGGATTCATCTCCAGATGACTGGCAGAGGCTGCCTGGGGATCTGGGCAGAGGATTATCAAAACCGGCTCTGCTCCCAGCAGGAAAAGGGATTGATTATCAATGCCTGCCATGGGCAGGAGCGGGGCACGTGGCAGTGGGCGTATGGTGCATTGCCAACCCTGACCTGGTTTGAGAGAGGGACACCTAAGCAAAGACCTCTGTAAAAGGTCAGCAAAGTGTTCAGAGAAGGCAGAACCAGGAGCCATGCTCTGAGCTCCTGGGGTCCCAGCCAAACTTTGAAGGGTGAATGGCAGGAAGGTTACACTCCAGGCAGAGGGAACAGCTTGAGCATGCACGTGGCGCCTGAGTTGTCATGATTCTGGCTTCAAGGAACAGACAATCCAACCAAAGGTGGCTCAGACAAGAAGAATTTATTCTCTCTCAAGGCAAGGCATCTGATTGTGAATGCTTTCAGGGCTTTTTTTTTTGAACCAGGAATTGAACTCAGGGACACCCGACCACTGAGCCACATCCCCAGCCCTATTTTGTATTTTGTTTAGAGATAGGGTCTCACTGAGTTGCTTAGTGCCTCGCTAAGTTGCTGAGGCTGGCTTTGAACTCGTGATCCTCCTGACTCAGCCTCCCAAGTCCCTTGGATTACAGGTGTGCGCCACCATGCCTGGCTACTTTCAGGGCTTTTTAATTCAGCGGCTCAATAATGGCATCAAGTTTCTTACATTTTCTACTTCGCTGGTGTTCTGGTAATCATCCCTCCCCTACCCTATTTGCATGTTGAAGCACTAACCTCTAGGACCTCAGAATGGACCAAAATTTGGAGGTGGACCTTTAAAGAGATGACTTAGTCAAAACAGAGCTGTTAGGATAGGTCTTAATGCCTCCCTTTGAAGAGTGTCCTTATAAAAGGAAATTTGGATGTACAAAGAGAGGCCAGGGGTGCTTGTGAACAGAGGAAAGGCCACGGGAGGCCAAGGGAGAAGAGGAGCCCACTGGCTATAAACCGAGCAGAGAGGCTTAGACTTCCAACTCGCAGAACTGTGAGAAAGTAAGTTTCTGCTCGAGTCCTCTTGTCTGAGACTTCTGTCGTGGCAGCCCTAGCAAGCCCAGACAGCTGGCAAGATGACCACGGTCACCTGGGGTTAACACAGGGGTGAAGCCCCTGGGCAGGACAGTGGAGGGTTTCACATTCTTGTGTGTCTAAAGAAGAAGTTTTAGAAGAAGTTTAGAAGTTTTCTAAAAAGAAAACCTTTCCCAGAGAGTCTTCAAAGGTATCTCTTAGGAATCAACAGTCCAGATGCATCAGCCAGGATATATTTTGGCTGTAACAAAGACCCAAATAACAGTGGCCTAAACGTGATGGAATTTATGTGTTCTCCGAGGCGCTCATGTCCGGACCCAGGTGCTTCCTTCAGTGCTGCTCGACCATCCTATGGGTTGTTTTTTTTGGTACCAGGGTTTGAACCCAGCGGGGCTTAACACAGAGCCACAGTCCCAGTCCTTTTTTGTCTTTTATTTAGAGACAGGGTCTTGCTGAATTGTTTAGGGCCTCACTAAGTTACTGAGGCTGGCTTTGAACTCGAGATTCTCCAGCTTCAGCCTCCCGAGGGGCTGGGATAGCTGTTTGTCACCGAGTCCGACTCCCATCCTGTGGTTTTGCTCCACCTGAAGAGGGTTCTCCACAAAGCTGAGCTCAGCCAGTGTAGTAACCAGAAATCAGCACAAAATTTTACTGCTCCCATCTCATTAGCCACAACTCAGTTCCAGGGCTACCCTTGCCGCAAAGGACATTGGGAAATGTAGTCTTTTTCTTCTCGGTGGCCCTATATCTAGGAACTTCTAGTTCCTTTATAGAAAAAGGGAAGCGTGGCTACAGGAGACCCTGGGCAGTCTCTGCTTCACCAGCATCAGGTCACATGCCCCTGTCCCCACCAATCCCTACTCAGGGGAATTATCTTAAATCAATGATTCACACACTTGGATGTGCATTAGAATTATCTGAGGTTTGTCAATCTGTCTGACAGATCACTGCTCCCCACCCACAAACTGGCTGATTCAATAGTTCTGGGGTGGGCCCAAGAATCAGCATTTCCAAACAAGTTCTCTAGTGCTACTGGTTCACACTTTGACAACCACTGTCTTAAGCCAATCATAATTTGCCCTCTGGGATCAGGTAGGAGGTTAGAGTTAACAAGCCTTGGGTTCTTGAAAGGGCGATCCCTAGGAAACTGGGATTCTACACGCATGAAGGATGGTAAAAGAGCCACAGGGATGGGGGCCCAAGGTAGTCTTCTCTCATAACCCTTTTTTCCTTACCTCCTTTCCCTGGCTCGGAATAGCCAAAACAATAAGACACGTACAGCATGTACTGAAATGACTTTTAATATCTCATGTTGCAGCAAAATTAAAAATATACAAAAAGTTTGTGGTGTACAAAAGAGTCTCAGTACAGAAGCCCCAGCATGGGCTCCCCTCCCCCTCCTGGGGGAAGCTCGGAAGGGCGAGTGGGAGTGGGAGGATTGGGAATGGCACAGATGTAGTAACCACCGGGTGGGCAGGGGCGGCCAGGAATAGGAGACAGAAGTGGGCGAGGTGGGGGCTGCTGAGGGAGGGAAGGAAGAACACAAAGGAGAGAATCACCAGGATTGTGCTGACTGACAGAGGGAAAACGGTCCCTCAGGCATGGCTAGTGGTTCCTGGAGAAAAAGTAGGGAGATCAGAGCTGGGGGTATTCTGGTGGGATCCCCTCCCAAATGACCTGGGGTCTGGGCCCACCCTGTCACCAACTTGCTGTGTGACCTTGGGAAGATCATGCCCTATCTCTGGGCCTGCCCCTCCTATAAAGTAGGATGCTGGATAATTAAGCCATTGATTCTCAACGTGGGGTCCCAGATCCGCCTGAGGGTCCATGGAGACAGGAAAGGGCATCTGTGAGTGCTTTTGAGAATTTTTGAGCCAGAAGCTCAGCGTGAGTTAGTTAAATGTAGCAAAATGAATCCATCAAGAAAGGAGGCCTGTTTGGACGGCAAACAAATCCCCCAAACTGTAGGACCCTCAGGGTGAAAACAGGAAGAGGGAGCCTGGAATGCTCAGTCCCCTTCAGTGATTTTATGACGGTTTGGAAAACCACAGCTCAGGGACTGTGTTCACATGAGGCCCCTCCAAGTGGGTGGTGCAGCCCAGTGGAGAGAGGCAGGGAGAAGCTTCCCTCAGACTGGGCTGGCTTCTGGGGTTGGGGTGTTGAGAGATGGAGGAATATCCTTTGCCCACCCCCCCTTTGTCCCTGGGTGCTCTCCACTCTGAGATTATTGCAGTGCCCTGGGCCCCCACCCTTCCAGCCTGGCCTGGGGGACCCTAACAGCGAATGTGCATAGAATAAAGGCCAGAGTTGCTGAGAGGGACAGTCCCCTCCTGGCCTCTAGAAGGTAAGAGTGGAAGAAGCCACCCCTTTAACCCTTTGGGGCTTTTCCTGACTCCAGAAACCAGGCCAAGCTGGACTGGGCCTCCGCCCCCGCGCCCACAATGCCCTGCTCCAGCCTTCCTCCTCCCCTTGCCTCTGCCTGTAGCAACCAAGAACCCAGGAATGTCCCCTCCCCTCCCCAACAGCATGGCACCTTACAGTCACCACCCCTACCCCCGGCCCAGCCCAGGGTCTCAGAAACCTCTCTGGCTGGAAAGAGAGACCCAGGCCACTGCCCACAGTCTTGGCACTGACTTGGTCCCTTCTACTGAGACATCGCAAAGCACTTCAGGACAGACACTAACAGTCCCTTTCCCCACAGGCCCTGACCCAGACCAGGGAGGAGGCAGGTGCCAAAGCGACTCTGAATCACACTGTGCCCCACTCTGCCCACTCCTTACCAGGAGTCCCCGGACTGGAGAAAACTCCAGTCCCTAAGCTGCCCCCTGAGGCTCCGGAGGAACCTGTAGCCCTACTCAGATGATAGTTCTCAAACCAAGGACCCTGTGGACCCCTACTTCTTCCCTTCTCAGCTGAGAGAGCAGTTGGGTATGCTTTGAAAGGGGTTGAGGGTTAGCCGAGGAAAGTCTCTGAAGGAGCCAGGGTGCCCTGTCACACCAGAGGGGCTTCCAGGCTCTGCAGGGCTCCCTAGAATCTTCTCAAAATTTGTTGTGTCTTTTCCCCCGCTGGGCCGAGGACTGAACTCAGGGCCTTGGGAGTGCTGCGCAAGCCCATTGCCACTGAGCCAACCAAAGCTCTCAAACTTGCCCTTTGCAGAGCCTAGGTGGGGTGGGGTGGGGGCTCCCTGTTGTCTAGCACCTCTCACTTTCATTTCCTGGAGACATCTGAGTCTGCTACCCAGGCACCCTGCCCCCGAGAACCCTCTCCCACTGCCTGAGGCTTTTTTTTGGGGGGGGGCGGGCTGGGGGCTGAACCCAGGGCCTTGTGCTTGTGTGGCGAGCACTCTACCCACTGAGGAGTAACCCCAGCCCAGCCTGAAGCTTTGGTGTAGCCTAGCCTGGGGCATCTCTAAGGGAAGAACTCGAAGAACTTCGGTCTTCTGGGGGGCTTTGGAACTGCCAGGCAAGACCTTCCCTGAACATTTGCAGACCCCTGGTCCTCATTGGGAGACCTGGGCATTCCTGGGGCCTTGGCTTCCCAGCCCTCTGCTGTCCCAGCTCTTATGGGTGACACTCCTCCAGGAGATACAGGTGTGGCTGCGAGCTGGCTGAGGGTAAGACAGACTGGGGAGGCACAAGAATGGGGCAGATGAGAAGAGGGGACCAAGAAGGTCTCCCTTGTTAGGGAGCCCCTGTGAGGGAGGGTGGAGGCCTGTGCTGGGGTGACCATTACAAGGCACGTGGTACATCAGTGCACAGAGGTGCAACGTGGGGTGTGTGGTGCCTGGAGAGGTTTGGGGAGCAGTCAACAGGATGTGGGGCCAGTTCAAGGTGGGAGTTCAAGAAAATGGGGAAACAGAGGTCTGTCCTGGGAATGGGGATGCAGGTTCCTGGGGTTAGAGACTGCCTGGGACTTCGACACCCAGTAAGCTGCTCCCTTCTGTTCCTGGCCCAACCACCCCTCACTCCCAGAAAAACCTTAACTCTGCACTGACTTCCTGTGTGACCTTGGGCAAGTGCCTGCCCTCTGTGGGGCTCAACTTCTCCTGTATAACAGGGTTAGAGGGTGGTTGGCTTAGGGGACCCCAAGGGCTCCTTTGAGCTGTGGTTCTGGAGCTCTTTCTCACTGAGAGGACCCTGGAGGGGTCCTGGGAAGGACTGCACATCCAGGATAGGGTGAAGGTCAGGGAACAGGGTACAGAGGACCCAGGGGTCCAGTTCTGATGGGGAAGAGACCAGCTGAGGTAGATCATGTCACAGAAGGGACACAAAGCAACAGCCCCAAGGGGATGGGTTCTCCCTTCCGATTCCTCTATTGCAGTGAAACAAGGGAGCAGGTCAGCAGAAAGGGGACCTCGGGCAGGGAAAGATGGGGTCCTGGGCTCCAGGAGGGATGTAATACAGGCGCTGAGCTAATGGCGAGAAGTGGGAGGTGCTCACAGTCTTCTTGAGCCCTTTGACCATGACCTTTTCTGGTGCTCAGATGACTTTGCAGGCAGAGGCCCTGAAAGGAGGTTTTGTGGGATTGATCAGATGAGGGTGGAGTGAAGTCCAAGAATTATGGCTGTGGCTTCCCCATGAACCTCAACCCTGCCTGGCATTGCCAGCTCAATCCTGACCCCTGGCTCCTGGAGTCTCCCGAGCTGTAAAGGACTCCCAGCTTCCAGGTAGGGTATTTTTAACTTTTCCTTCTTGGATGCTGGAGATGGGCCGTTCTAGCAACCTTGCCAAGGGAGACCTTTCGTGGCCTCACTAGCTCAGTTTTGTCTGTAGAATGGGCAGATAACACCTCATGTAAGGATGTTGCGATGGAGGACAGTGTAAGGGAGACCATGTGGGGGACACTCTGGTACAATCAGCCCTGGAGAGACAGGTCCCCATCCTCAATGCTCTGTCTCACAAAGGCTGTGACATGTGTGCAACTGGCCAAATCTGATCTCCAAATACATTTCTGGGCAGAGGACAAGGAGAATCTGTGAGGTCGCTGGAATGGGCCTGGGTCAGGATGGAACCACCTGTCACTCTGAGTGCGGCCCCCTCTCTACATGCTCAGCAAATCCACCATTACCCATCACCATGATGGTACACCCAGACCTGTGAGAGTAGCTGCCACTCTGGGCCTAGTTTCCCAACTATAATCCCCAGGGAGGCTGAGCCAGCAAGGGCGAGGCACCCCCTCTGATTTGCATAGTCTAGGATTCTCAGAGCCTAGGGCCCCAGCCCTGAGCTGTTCTTCAGATTTCCTCCACGCATGCCAAGTGCATGCACCAGTGGGAAGGGGAGCCGATCTCTGCCTAGAGGCTGTCTCCACCCCATAGAGCTGCCTACTTCTCTAATCCCATTCTTCTGCACTCCATTCAGGACTGGCAGTCCCAGGTCAGGGGAGTGGCCCTGGATGAGTGATCCCAAGTGCACCCCTGGATGTTCCAGCCATGGGAATGGAACACAGGTCCTGGGGAGGTTGTCCAATCTGAGACAAAAATAAGTCAGTTTCCCAGAGACCATCGCCAGAGCCGCATCTGCAGGGTGACTGAAATCCAGGATTCATGTCACATCCCCAGAGCTACTTTTTTCCGGCTGAGAACCAGTTGGCAGCTGAAATGTCTCTGGGGTTCTGAGGACAACTTCCTTTTAGAAAGATGACTTTGGACCAAGGTGGACAGGGCCCTAGAACTCCCATAAACCCCCGAAGTCTAATACTGGAGCATGTATCCCCAGAACATTCCATTTGCATTGGTTTCTAGAGCCCCCTCCTCTCCACCATGGCAGGCACTAGAATCTTCTGCAGCAGAGGAGCAGGGTCCAGTGTTCTTGCTTATCATACACAATATATGAAAGACTTCCTAGGACATTTCATCAGTGAAGTGTTCTAGAACTTCATCTGGAACTAAGCATGTCTCTACCACAGTTCCTCTGCCAAATGAGCTAGAACCTCATCTATAGTTGAACTCAGACAATGTATCTTCCTGGACGTTTTAACTGCTGAGCTCAAGATCTTAGGAATGTTCTGGATGGTCATCTAGAGCAAAAAATGCCTCCTTGATGTATTTTCCCCCCGAACTGTCAAACCTCATCCGTAACAGAGCCCACAACGAAGTGTAGCTCCCCAGGAGTCATTCTCTGGACTTGGCTCTGGACTGCAGGTTCCCCTCCCCCAGATCTTCTGCACTTCCCTGCTTTCTCCAGCTTGGATCCCTCAGGGTTCTTTCCAAATCTGCACTGTCAGCCCCCACCCCAGTTCCCCACCCACCCCAACTCCCTCCTTCAGCTCCCCTCTTGCCTAACTCCAGGCCTCAGACCTACAGGAACTGTGCTGACCCTGTCACAAGATGCTCCAAACTCACCCATGCCTCCCATGGCCTCCTCTGTCCTTCTCCGGGATCCCCTCCCGCCACAGAGGCAGCCTACACCCCACACCCTCGAGGAGCACGGGGCCTAGCCATGGACTCCAGACAGTGCCCTTTTTCTAGTAGGTCCACCAGGGGCCATGTGTGGACAATGCCCGGCAGTGGGGAGGGTGTGGCCCCCTGAAGCAGACATGGTATGGAGCCCCCATGAGAGTGGGGCAGCTCTCGGGGAGTGTAGCACCGGTTGATTCCCTGGGCCCTGGTTCAGGGGAACTTAGGGAACGGGCCACAGGGCTGTAATGGGGCCTGGGGCTGGGGTCTCCGTAAGACTGCCCCCTCTTAAAAAGAACCCAATGGTGGGGCCATTCTACCCTTGGATCGATAGATCCATGCCCCCCCATAGCCTGGTGGCTCTGAAATTCCTGGCTCAACACTGTGGTCGATGTGGGATCAGCCAAGTCCATCCCTTTTTTGGGGGGCAGACTGTGGCCTACACAGTTGTCTCATACTCCAGCAGCTCTTGGGAGGTCCCCACGCTCCGGTATTGCAACCGGGGTGTGGCAGGAGAAGAGTACTCCAATGCCAGAATGGTCTTCCGGAGCCTGCGGTCAATAAAATGAGCATCCCAAGCTGGGTACTTCTTGCGAGGCAAGTCAATCCGAATGACAGGCCCCTCTGTCCGCAAGGGGTGGGCCACCGGTGTGGGAGGCAAGCCAGGCCGCACCTGGAAGACAGGTGGCGTGGGGGTCCCTGCACGCTCACCCCCCACTGAGGCCCCATCTCGCTCGGCACCTGTAGTCCTTGGCAGGGACCTTGGGGGACTTGTGACGGCATCGGCTGGTGGGCCACAGGTCCCTGGAGCCTCAGGGCAGATGCAGCCAGGTGTGTGGGGACCCAGCATGGGCCCATTGGGGTGCAGGAGACAGTAGTAGACACACATGAAGAATATGCCCAGTGCAAAGCTGGAGGCCACCACGCAGACCAGGATGAGCGAGTGGAAGTCGGTTGAGAAGTTGCGGCTGGAGTACCAGAAGCCGGTGAGCGCAGCGTTCTCCAGCAGGACGATGCAATAGTAGAGGGTCATGCGGCGGCGGCTGCGGCCCTCCTTGACGTTGAACCAGCAGAAGATGTAGATGATGCCCACCACCATGTTGTAGATGATTTCCTCCCACTTGGACATGCAGAAGTCCGTCTCCCCCTGGATGACCCAGAAGGTCATGACGCACCAGTGAGCCACAATGAAGATGCCAAAGTAGAGCTTGTAGACGCTGGCGAAGAGGGCGAAGGCCAGGCTGCGTGCCGCGATGGTGAACAGGTGCCACAGGACCTGGGCCACGGCGCCCTTGTAGGACAGGGGCCGCTTGTCGTCCCTTGAGTCTCGCAGCACCTTCTGGTAGGAAGCCAGCGTCCAGGCCAGGGACACGAGGGAGGCAGAGGTGGAGAGGGCTGTGGAGACAGGGCGGGGGTGGGATGGGCTGGGTTAGGGTGGGTCTGGGTTGGGGTCGGGGAGAAGGGGAGGGTCTGGGTCAGGCGCTGGCTTCTGAGGGGGTGCAGGGAAGCATGAGGAAGTGCGAGGTCTCTGGGTCTGTAGAAGTGTGGAGGGTTTGGGTGGAGGTCCTCACGAGCAGGAGGACTGGGGTGGGTGTTTCTGCAGGCTTGGGAGCATAAAGGGATGGGGAGTTGGGCCATTTTGACACTTACAAGGGTCAAGCCTAGGGCTCTAGTATGGGGCTATGAGAATTCAGGGGTCTTAGTGAGAGGGTGGGAAATTAGGATCAGGACTCTGGGAGTGGAAGAGGAGGTGAAGAGGGGGTCATGATTAGGGCATGGGGGAGCCAGGAGGGGCTGTTAGGAGATACGGAGCACTAGGCTGAGCCTAGGCATGGAGGGACACCCAGGACTCAGCAGAGCCAAGGGGTGAAGACAAGATCCCAGGCGAGGCTCTTATGCTGGGCAAGGGATCCCCAGGGGGTCTGAGTTGTGGGGACAGTGTTTTGCAAGACCGAGGGTAGTTTGGGCAGGGTCTGGAGAGGAGAGCAATGCCCCAGAGACAGGGCATTGGTTTTTCTTTGATGTTGACGGGGCTGGCCTGGATGTTCTGGAAGGGGCAAGGTGGGGTAAACAGGGCCTGCAGGAGGACAAGAAGAGCACCAGGTCTGAGCCTTGGAGGTGTCCCCAGGACTTCCAGTGAGGGGCAGATGGACAGGCTCTTTGGAAACTAATGGCAACTGGGCCGTCGATGGGGTAGGGGAGTCCTCTGGAGGTGTAGGCCGGATGGAAACAGTGCATCTCAGGTGTGTTGAGGTGAAGGGCAGACACCTGGTCTGGTCTGCCCTGCTCATGGGGAAGGAAGGGGAGGGAGGGGGTGCCCAGGGCACCCGAGGGGTGGTGAGGGGTGGGCGGGCCAGGTCCGAGGGGGACAAGGGTATCTTGACGGGTGCTTCGAGGGTGATGGGACTGTAGGGCGGCCTCCCTGAGCCCTGACGCAGCGGCTCCTGGCATTCCCGGGGCCTGGGGCGGGGCGGGCTCACCGGGCAGCAGGTCGGGCACCTGGCCGTCGTACACCAGCAGGCTGAGCTGCAGCACCAGCTGCGGCGCGCTGCGCAGGAAGGTCTCCAGCAGGCGCAGCATGCTCACGTCGGCGCTCTCGAACAGCATCCGCCAGTAGAAGTGACGCCGCAGCCGCTCCCCGCGCCAGCGGCTCTGCAGCCCCAAGTACAGGGCGCGCAGGTACCTGCGGGAGGGAGGCAGCGTTCAGCTCCCCGGCTCTTCTGCCTCTGGCTCTCACCCGCCAAGCCCGCCCAGCCTGCACCCTCAGCTGCAGAATGGGGTGGGGCGGGGAGGAAGGCCCCACCTGGGGTGGGGGCCTGCAGTTGGAGAGCACCCAATAGACAAGGGGCCTCCAGTCCTGGCACAAAAGAAGCCCTTAACACAGGATCATCACCCTCATTGTGGGGGCTGCTTTCTTTCTTGTGGTACTGGTGATCGAACCCAGGGACGCCTTACCACTGACTTCATCTTCAGTCCTTTCTTTTTTCTTTTTTAGTCAGGGTTTCGCTAAGTTGCTGAGGTTGGCCTCGAATTTGCAAGCCTCCTGCTTCAGCCCCCTGCCTCAGCCTCCCCAGTGGCTTGGATTACAGGGATGTGTCACCATGCCTGGTGGCCTTTCATCTTCAGTCCTTTGTTTTTTCTTTTTTAGTCAGGGTTTCACTAAGTTGCTGAGGTTGGCCTCGAATTTGCAACCTCCTGCTTCAGCCCCCTGCCTCAGTAGCCTTTCTTTGAAGGGCTACTGACATCTGAGAGGGCCCTTAGCTTATAACAACCCTATCACCAGCCCCATTTTATAGATGAGGAAATTGAGACCCAGAGAGGCATATTAGTTGTCCAAGGTCACATAGCTGGGAAGCAAGGGAACCAGGATTCAAACCCAGGCACCACTTAAACCATTAGATGGCACTGCTTCTTAAAGGAAACCGTAGTGTTTTGCCCACAGGGTTACTTCAGGGACAACCTCTGGTGCCAGCCCCCGGACCTGTTCCTGAGCTCTCCTCTGAGGGCCCAGGCCCCACATCAGGGCACAGGGCGTTGCTCCTACCTCCTGGCATTTGAGACTTTGCTGCCTCCTCTCATGCACTTTCCCTAACACTCCTCATGGCTCCAGTTCCTCTGCAAGGCCACAGAACCCAGAGCTCTCCATGCTCTCCCTCGCCGCTGAGCTCCTGTTCCCTCTGCCTGTTCCCCTGCTGTCCCCCCCCACCCCCGCCCCAAACCTGGATAAGTCTTGCCTTTCTTCTAAAGTTCAGCTTTTAGACACAACTTCTTGCAGGAAGCTTGTTGACCACCCTCCCCCTGGGTAGATGTCTCTCCTACTCTGCTGTCCGCCCTGTGGCGCGTGCGTCTCCCTCAGACTGTGAGTTCCACCTGAGCGATCAGGTCACTTGCTCACTGCTGCAGCCTCAGTTCTCAGTACACACTAGGCGCTCAGTCCACGTGGGTTGAATGAGTGCATACATGCCTGACTGTAAGTCTGTTGAGATGAATAGAACTCTGGTAATCCTGGAGCGGGTAGGGAAGGAACTCGGAGTCCTGGGTTCAATTCCTGATGTCAATTTACTGGGTGATCTTGAGCAAGACCCTCTCTGAGCCCTAGTTTGTCCCTTCCACAGGAGTTATGAGGATTAATTAAATGGCTGAGAAGCTACTTTGCACACTGTAAAGTGCTGTACCCAGGTAGGATGAATGAGCCCTGCTCACATGATCCCTGGGTCTGATTTGCCTCCCCTTTCTCTGCAGCTCCACTCCTGGCTGTTGGGACCACAGACCCTCCCCTTTTCCTAGCCCCACAAGCTCTTCGATTCATGGGGCAGGCAGTCTTCTGCTGAAGCCAGGGAGGGATGCTCCAAAAGTGCACTCCTCAAGAAACTGGCAGGGATCCCAACACGGAGATAGTGATCCTTGTTGCCTGGATCTGAAATCGAAGAACCAGGGATTTGGAAAGTCTGTTCTCAGATGGATGCACTGTCATTTCAGGAAGTTGTTTGGGGACCAGGGAACCAACTGTTCCTGGTGTGCTGCAAGCCCAGGGGAGGACTGCGGTGCTGTGGGAGCAGCTTACACCCAGAGTTTCCTCAAACGGCTCTCCTCACCTAACCAGCTGTGCAGCCTTCTCCGGGTCTTGGTTTCTCCATCTGTTGAGAGGGATATGCCTGATGGCTCTGGGGATCAGTTTAGAGCTAGTGTTCTTGGGTCCAGACTCTCCCCCAGAAATGGGGCCAGGAATATCCAATTTAGGGCCCTCTTCCCCATGCCTGATCTTCCTGGCACCAGTGGGCGATGCAGACACACCCTCCACATGACACAGCACAGGCCTGGCAGCCGGGAGGAGGGAGGGGCTGGTCCCTCAGCGGCTGCTTGGAAAATGCAGAGGCGCCTCAGTGTGAGTCTCCCTCGAGCTGGGATTCCTTCAGCTGCTTCCGGCACCATGCAAGACACCCACTGCCTCCTGGTGCAGGGCCTCCAGCGCCAGAGCAGCTCCCAGGCTAAATTGTGTTTCTTCTGATGAGTGGAAACTTGTTTCCCTGTAGCTTCTGTTCTCTGGGCCCCTGCCTATCCTCACGTAAGGATCCTAGCAGCCGGAGTCATTCCTTAACACAGCAAGTGTGCTATGACCACCTGCTCTGTCCTTACCTGTTGCACACCCCTGGGAAGGAGAAACAGTAGGAGGTGGAACAGATGTTACAAGATGCTTTGGAACCCAGACAAGAGATGATAACTTTGCCTGGGGGAGGAAGTCAGGTAATACTTCCTGGAGGAAGAAAGATTTGATCTCAATTTTAAAGCATGGTTTGGCATTGAAGACACCCAAGGTAGCAGAACCAGCGGACGCACAGGGGCCTGAAGGCACTTAGCCCTGTGAGGGAATGGCCAGTGTCTGGCTGGGCCTGGACAGGAGGGTTTTAAAAAGAGTAGAATTGCGAAGAGCATCAGATTCTGGACTAGGGGAGTGTGTGCTCAGCATGCAGGAGGCCCCGGTTTCCATCCCTGGCACCACACACACACACACACACACACACACACACAACCAATCTGGACTGGAGACTTCATACTTTCTTCTGAATCTGAATTCCATCCCAGAATCAGAGGTGACGTGGCCAGCTGGGTAGCTCGGAGCTTGCTCTGAAGCTGGTTGGAGGGAAGCCAGGAGGGGCTGGGTTTTGGTTCAGGCCCGCAGCGACAGCACTGAGATAACACAGGAGATCCAGGAGGGGCAGAGAGCAGACCTGAAGGTGACCAAAGGTGGGCAGCTATGGGGGAAACCAAGATGGCCCCAGGGTTCCTAAGGGACCCAGAACAGAGGCCATCTTTCCCAGACTTCACACCTCCCCCTCCTCCCTAGCCCATATCTACAGCTCTAGCTCTGAACAGGAAGGAGAGACCAGCTGGTCCAATGTGAAGGGGCCTGGGGAGTTGGGGGAGGGCGACACACTGGAAGTGTCTCTCAGGCTGGAAGACCATCTGTTTCCGGGCCTGGGTCAGCATGAGGGAAGCCCAGCCCTGGCCAGCACCCGTCACTACCTGACAGGCCGCCTGCCCACCTCCCCGCCCACTCCTGCCCTCTCTTCTGCCACCTCCCAGCAAACTGCAGACAAAGGGCTCCCCCAGCCCAGGGCTGCTGTGGAAAGGAGCAGGGAACGGGAGGCGGAGCAAGGCGTCCAAGTCCCAGGAACATGGGGTCAGCAGGGAGCGTAAAGACCACGCTGCAGCCTGGGGAGGAAAGGCCTGGGTTCTGCCTCGCTCTGCCCCTTTTGGCAACAGGACCAAACTGGCTGTTCTTTCCAGCCGGCACTAGGTACTCGCTGCCAAGGGCCTGTGAGATGTTCATGGGCCTAGGAAAATGTTTGAGGCCTGAAAAAAAAAAATTGGCTCCAAAACACAGGGAAAAACTGCAGAATCAAAATTAATAAATGTTTAATTAAATGTCTGCAAAACAGAACATGATGTCAGCCAGTCAACTGCAATTTGGCTTTTATCTGGTTATATATAATTTACATCTGATGTTTGATGTGGCTGCATTTTAATATGCTTGATAGATGAGGAGCCCTCAAAGGTCTTAAAACAACCTGCCCAGGACATGCAACCTAATTTCTCTGGCCTCAGTTTCCCTTCTCTAGAACAGAGTTGGCACTTGCCACTCTACCTGTGTCACAGTCACTGGGCAAGTGAAGGGCAAGATGGCGCTTGTAGGCTTGCATCCCAGCTCTGCCCTGGGCCTGCTGTGTGGCCCTGGATGGTCTCTCTGCTTCTCTGAGTCTTATTTCCCTCCCTGTTGTAAGCATTACATTACGTGCAGATTTGAAAATGGTTCAGGCTGTAGCGGGATGTGCACATGGTTGGGGGAGGGGAAGCATCCACTGGGTGGAGGCCTCTGGCACCTCCTATCTACCAACAACCTCTCTTGACACCTCCTCCAGGAAGCCGACACTCTCCCACATCCCACTCTGCTTGAAAGGAAGTTGAAAGAAGTTGGTATCACCATAAATGGGACTAAGTTACCCACAGATGAGGACACTCCATCTCCAGGCAAGGAATCAGCCTGGGGGGAGGGGAGTACATTTTCTTTTCTCCAGAATCTATCCCGGGTCTGTTCATCTTTCTAATGCCACCAGCTGGTGCAGGCGACTGTCATCTCTTGCCTGGACGGCCACATCAGCCTTCTCTGTAGGCGCCCTACATCCACCCTGTCCCCCTACGGTCCACCCTCCACATGGCAGCCAGCGGGATATTTTTAAAAGCTGTCAGATCATGTCATTCCCCTTCACAAAACCTTCCAGGGGCCTCCCATCATGCTTGGAAACAAACTCAAGCTTCTCCCCTGGGCCTTCAGGCTCTAGACCATCTGCCCTGACTGTTTCTTGTTGTATCTCAAACCACTGTCCCATTTGCCCCCCACTCCAGGTGCCCTGGACATTTCTTGATCTAGTCACACTTGTTTCTGACACAGGACCTTTGCACTTGCTGCTCACCTGGCCTGGGCACCCCTTCCCCTGATGCCTCTGGGGCTGACTCCTCAGCTCACATGTCGCCTTCTTAGGGAGGCCTCCCAGGCTGCCCGTCCCCCCCCTTGGTACTGCCTCCCTCACCAAATCACCCTAGTCTATCACGTCCCACTCTCTTATTTTCTTCCTGATATTATGAAATAGGCTTATTTATCTATTTATTTATTTAGACATTTATTTCCTATTCTGGTCCACCACTGGGGCTCCATGAGGGCGAGGGACTTGTCCACCTTGGTCATCACTGTGTCCCTTGCATCAATGCATGTAAGAGGCACTTCACACATACTTGTTGAATGAATGAATAAATGTGAGTGTCTCCGTTCTGATCCTGGAGGGACCGGGACTTCTCTCCCTAGATATGCACACAGAGAGGATACCTCGCAGGCCCTTCCAGTCCTCCCTGATTCATTTCTGTCCTTCTTCCTCTGGGAAGCCTTCCCTGATGCCCCCCATCCTGTCAGGCCTCTCTTCTCCCAATGGTTTTCACACCTAGATGGCCTGAGCCCCTGGGAGCCAGGCACTTCAGTCAGTGCCCTCAATCTCATGGGGACTTTTGCTGCGCCCATTTTATAGATGAAGAAACAGAGGCACTCAGAAGTCTACTTTGGGTTTAATTTGCTGACTTCCAGTCTTGTGCTCAAAAGAAAAGCATGTTCTAGAAGGAATTGGAGAAGCTGATAAGTGTACACTATTGGGGTTGGGAGCAAAAGGCCATGGGGAGGAGAGAAGCCGGCAATTAGGCCGTGAAATCCCTCTGCTCAAGGACCCACAGCGTGTCCCTTCAGGGCCTTGAGGCCTCCATAAGCAAGCAGCAGGGCTGAGAACTGGATGGGAGCTCACTCCGTTCTCTTGTGACCCAGGAACCTCTGCATCCCTCAGAGTTTGAGGGATCCACTCTAACAGAGGAAGGGTGAAGGACATGGGGTCTCATGTTTCTGAGAAGCCAGGAAGCTTCTGGGTTCAGCCTCTGGGCTGCCCTGTCTCTCTCCTGTTTCTGAGTCACCCTGAGTCTCTGGCACTAGGTTGGGTTTCTGACCCAGGCCTTAGTCTTCATTCAGTCAAACCTGCCCCCAGCTTGGGCCTCTGATCCTGGCTCATGGTCCGTCTGTGGTTCCGATCTGCCTGCCATGTCTGTCCTCGAACGTGGGGTGAGGGCTTTACCCATCCCTACATCATTGTGAGATGCTCATTTCTCTGTCAGTCCCACACTGAGACCCTGGGTCAGTCTACCTGCCTGTCCCTTAGACTATGGCTCATATTGTCTCTTTCGACCGGGTCCATCGGTTTGTCTGACCCTGGGATCTGGGTCAGCCTGTCTGTTGCCTGTCCCTAGGAGAGGGTCTGTCTATCCCTGGGGACATTGGCTCTGCTTTTGTGGTTTGTCTTCCTGTCCATCTTGGATCTGGGGTCTGCTTATGAGTCTGTCTGTCTGGGTCTTTTGGTCCCTCGGCTGCGTGGTCCATCTGCTGGCTTGCTGCTCAGCTCGTGGCTCAGTATAACTGCCAGTTTTCCAGCCGTCTTCTCCTGCCTGCTCATCTCTCCCTGACTCTGGGTCCTTCTCTGTCTGTCTGTGTCTCTCACATCCTCAGCTCCTCCATCTGTCAGTCTCGGTGTTTCCGAGTGTGTGTTCTCGCCCCTCCCCACTCCCCCTCACAGCTCTGGGCCAAAAACAGCAGCTTCCAGCGGCTCCCCCGCTCCACTCCATCCAGGAACCAGCCTCCAGGCTGGCGGGCAAGTTCTGTGGTCTCCAAGGTGGGCTAGGCCCTGAAGACCCCTGAAGGCCGAACAGGCTGGGGTTGGGAGGGAGCAGGACACTCCCACAGTCATGCCTGTCACTACTCCGAAGGGGACAGTGTTCAGGGGTTAATTATAATGATAACAACTCACATTTATTAAGTGCCAACTACATATTAGCATGTCTATTTGTCACAGCACACCTTTGAGGTAGAGACCACTCTTACCCTCATTTTACAGATGAGGAAACTGAGACCCAGAAAAGGACTGGGACTTGTCTAAAGTCACACAAAAAGTTAGTGCCAGACCTAGGACTCAGGTCCGGCTCTCCCTGGTCCCTTGAGTGCAAGAAGGGACAGGAAGGTCAGCAAACCTCATCCCCGTTCCAGCTCCCTGTCACCCCATTGCCTGTCACAGCTGCTTCTGTCACACGGAGGGCGTGCAGCAGGGCTGCCTGGGAGGATCCCTGTTGGACATATGGACCTAAAAGCTTCTCCTGGGATTCTGTGGGCTTCAGGAAAGTTGAGGGGAGAATGACAATGGGAACGAAGGAGTCAGGGGACAGGTGGCTCCTGGAGGTCCAGGCCCACTGGGGCCTCTGTTAGTAACAGATGCTTGCCTCGCCCAGGAGCTCTCCTCAGGCCCCTCTCCACCCGTCCCAATCTACAATACTGGGGTTCAGGGTGGCGGGGCCCTGAACCCCAGTGCTTCTCTGTCCCTAGTGTCACCATTCTGGTCCGAGCCAGCACACTGCAGCCTGGCCTGGTCTCCTGGCTTCCATCCTTGCCTCTCAGAGCTTGTCCTCCACAGTAGCCCAAGGGGTCTCGTGAACTCCCGGATCAGGTCACCACGACCTCTGAGGCCTAGCATGGCCCTGTCTTTGTCCACTGAAGGCCCTCATTGCTCTCTGGCTCTGCTGGACGTGTCCTTCCTGAACACACCAAGCCCAGCCCAGCCTCAAGGTCCCTGCCTGGGAAGGTCTCAGTGCAGCACAGCAAACCCACTCAGTCGCCTGGGCTCCCTGTCACCTCCTCAGAGAGGCTTCCCAGACCCTCCACCCTTCCAAAGCACTTCCGCCCCTCTGGTCAAATTCTGTCATGTTGCCCTGTTTCCTTAATCACCCATGTCACAATCCAGAAATGACTTACTTGCTTGCATGTTCATTGTTTGTCCCTCCCCATGAGGCTGTGAGCTCCACGAGAGCAAGGACAATCTGCCTTGCTCTCTGCTGTCCTAGCGCCTGCCACATCATGAAAGCTCAATGCATGTTTATTTCTTGAGTGAGTAAATGAATGAAGAGAGTGACTGGGACCTTATAGGCTCTGCTTTACCAGCTCCCGAGGATGGGCAGCCAAGCATGGAGGCAGGGAACCCATGCTAGAGGGCAGGGAACCTGGGCTGGGATCGTCTGTGCAGCCTTGGACCAGTTGCTTCCCTTCTCTGAACCTGTCAGCTCAATGTCCACCTCAAAGGGAAAATCAGAAAGTGGCGATATGTATAAGACACCCAGCCCGGTGCTGGGCACTTGATCAGGGGAGGTTTAGAGTTGCGTCAATCAGAGGTGCCATCGGGAAGGAGGAGGCCTTGGACTTTCAGTCTAGTTCCTGGTGGGGCTGAGATCCACTCCCAGGCTGACTGTCCCTGGTGCTCATTGAATCTGTCCCTGGAGACAGGGGTCAAAGAAGACCCTGTGGGGTAAGTTCACAGGGCAAGTCTTTTTTGGGGCTCTGTCTGTCCCCCTTCCAAGAAAACAGCTATCATTCTTTCAATACTTTCTATATGTGCTTTGCTAGAAATCCTCACTGTAGCCCTGGGAGGTTTGCGAATGAGATTCCCATTTTCTAGATGAGAAAACATGAGTCTCAGCAAAGGACAGGTTCACCTGACACTGTCTGGAGCCGTGACTGAACCCAGGCTTCGAACATGCTAAGCACATGCTCTATCATTGAGCTATGCCCCCAACCCCATTCAACATTTATTTTCCAAGCATTGTTGGGGACTTGCTGTGTGCCAGGGACCATGGAGGACATAGTGGGGAGCAAGATGAACTGAGCCCATCTGTTGGGAACTCAGTCTAACAGGGGGCCTGGGTGTTAATGAGATCATCATGTAATACATAATAACAGCACATTCCCAGGCTCCCGACATGCCCCACCAAGCTTCCAGGCTCCGACACTGAGACAGCTGTGCTAGTGGGAAGGGCCTGGCAGTCAGGGGAGGCTTCCCAGAGGAGGTGAGCCATGGTCTGAAGCAGGCAGATCCAAGCAGATGCAGGTGGGAGGAAAGGGAGTTTCTGGTCGAGAAACCACAGGAGCAAAGGACCTGAGGTGGGTAGGAGGGCAGCAAGTGGCCAGAATGGTGTGGCTCAAAGACAGAAGAGAGAAAGCCAGAGATGAGGAGCTGTCTGACCCCAAGTTAAGGTGTCTTATCTGAGGACACGTGGAAGTTTCAAACAGTGCATTTTAAAGGGAACTGGCTGCAGGGAGACAGCAGCAGAAGACGGGAGACCAGGTAAGAGGAAAGACTGGCCCACAGCTGCAAGCAGGCCCTTGGATAAGTGATGTACTAGGTCAAACAGCCAGAAAGCATCAGAGATGCATCTCGAGTGGGGGCTGAGTGACTCCTGTGTTACCACAGGTCAAGCTGAGCTGGGCTGTGGGGACCCAGACCAGTCTGTGGGTTCTCAGGGAACCTCACCTGCAGGGTGGCCCAGGCAGCTCTTGCAGGGATGGCCCTGAGGCCCTTCCCAATCAGCTCACCCCTCCAGCAGGGATGTAAAAAATAGGGCCTTCCCGGGACTGGCAGCGAAGTAAATCATAAATGTCAGTAAAGAATGTGACTCCACACATTTGGCTCCCGTTCCATGTGGTATTGGGAGCTGGGCTGTCTCCCTCCCCACCGGCAGCCCCCTCAGAGTCACAGCACCTCTCTTCTTGCTGGACTGAGACCAAGCACTTCCCAGTCACTCATTTTAGGCTCTGGCTGAAAAGTTGAGGCCCTCTCCCTCTTCTGTCAGCTTCTAGCCCGTGTCCCTCTGTGGCCGGGCAAAGAAGCAGCCAACTGCTCTCAGGCCAAGCATTTGGGACCAGGTTCTGGCCTCTCATTCCTCACTGTATGAGTACAGCCAGCTGTCCTCCCCTCTCTGGGCCTCAGTCTCCCCCTCTGTGAAATGGGTTGGTGAAATGGATTCAGAGCAGACTAAAACTCAGGACCCCATATTCTAAAATCTCAAGGCTCTTTGTTCCCTCTTTCTCTTTTCTTGATGTCTTTGTGTGGAGTTGGGATGTTATGAACTGAATTCCAGTCTCCTGATGGCATCTGAAGGCACCTGGAAATCACAGCTGGGAGAAAGCATCACTCCTATTTGTTTCTGGTCTCACTGTGGGATTGCAGATGGAAAAGCCAGGGCCTCAGACACTAGTGCCCAGGGGCCAAGGTGATGGCATTACCTGGGACTTTGGGGAACTACAGAGGGGTGCCTGGGGTAAAGGGCAGCCCCATTGCTCCCCTGGGAGAATGTGGAGACTCAATGATTAGAGTTTCAAATATTTTTTAAATCAATTTTTGAAGAATAGCTACAAATTAGGATATTTATACAAAAAGATAAGTTCCAACTTGGAAATGTTGGCAACTAATTAAAGAAATACCATGTGAATTTTAAAGAAATTATTATTCCTTTTTATATGTATGATAGCACTATTACATATTTTAGATGTTTTTCAAAAGTCTATCTTTTTGGAACTATACTGAAATATTCATCGATGCAGTGGTATGATGTCTGAGATCTGCTTCAAAATAATATGAAACGGAAGAAAGTGGGGTGGGCTCTAGAGCTATGCTCTCCAACAATTCACCTGCATCGGCAGCACTTCCAGATAGAGTTCATTGACATTTAAATTCATTAAAATTAAACGTAATAAAAAATTTGGTTCCTCAGTCACACTAGCCTCGTTCCCAGTGCTCAAGAGCCATGTAGTGGACAGTGCATTCCTGTCACTGCAGAGTCCTACTGGATGGTGTTGCCCTACATAAAACAAGCTTGGCCAGGAGTTAATAATTGTTAAGTGAGATGATGGTACATAGGGGATCATTAGCCTATGCTCTCTACTTTTGTATATGTTTAAACTTTTCTGTAATAAAAAGTTTCATTAAAGCCAGGCATGCTGGGCACAGTGGCACATGCCTGTAATTTCAGAGACTCTGGAGGCTGAGGCAGGAGGATCCCAGGTTTAAGGCCAGCCTCAGCAACTTAGGGAGGCACTAAGCAACTTAGTAAGACCCTGCCTCAAAATAAAAAGGGCTAGGGATACAATTGGGTGGTGGAGTTCCTGGGTTCAATTCCCAGTACTGGAAAAAATTTTTTCTTTATAAAGTAGACCAAAAACAAACAAACAAACAACAACAACAACAAAACAATACTGTGCAGGCCAAACACATGCACTGGCAGGCTGGACTCTCCCAAGTGCCCACAATTTTCAAACTGTGGCCTGGAGGTTAAGCATGATGGAACCGAGGACCATAAAATCACCAAATTGGAGTTACAGCATCTTCAAACTGCAAGGGGCGTCTAGTGTGTCATCTAGTGTGTCCTCCAAACTGAAGCGGAAGTCCCTGCTCCC